>PVLD010015591.1:0-47992 GCA_004027595.1 Dinomys branickii | reverse complement strand
TTTCTGTTGCTGAGAGGATAAACTGTCTGACTAAATTTGCATGTCTGTATATGGGTCCATACATCTACAATTCGAAGATATCAATGGATAAAGCAACAACTACTGTTGAGACCATATCACCTTGTCTATAGATTAGTTGTGATTGTACTATTTTCTATGATAATGGGTGTCTGTTTATCAATATGTTTTTGTACTTTATGTTTCTAAAATAAAAATAAATAAAAATAAAATAAAATAAAAAAGCCCAGTGGCATGCTAGAGTCTGCCTATCATACCTTATAGAGTCAAGCATGGCAGCATACACTGTGGCTGCAGCACAGTGAAGCCTGTGACAATCGAGTCATGAGTGTGGGTTCACCTTCAGCTATAGAATGAGGTCTTGTCTCAAGAAAGTACAAATAAAAGCAAATCAAACAGACAAATAAACCCAAACAAAAACACTGGTTTTGTTCTAGAACTTTAAGAGTTAACATTATTACTCATCACTCTGGCATGCTAATGAACCTATGTAGTATAACTTTTGATCATGAATATCTTCATTTAATTGAATTTCCTTGTACATATAGCCCAAAATATTAGAGAATCTTGTACCGAAAAATAGACTTGTGCATTGAACTAAAACTGCCACAAACGACTGTGTAATGTAGTCAGAGCTGCATCGATAAGAATGTCACCAGGAGGAGAAGAAACACAGAGCTGGGAAAACCACAACCACTTATCACTGTCCTTCTAATTTCAAAAACTGTTTTATAAAATTCTTTTCTTTACATACAGTAGAAATCATTTTATTGCCTGGAGTATGAATGATATGTTCTCATTTACACAATGTCCAACACATTTATAGTTTTTTTAAAAAACCATTGCACCACTGACTTGAATGCCAGTGACAAATTATATTGAAACAATGGTACATTTAAAATGAGAAGAGGGGCTGGGGATATTGCTCAGTGGAATAAGCGCTTGCCTAGCAAGCGCAGGGTCCTGAGTTCGATCCCCAGTACCGCAAAAAAATAAATAAATAAATAAAAATAAAAAATAAAATGAGAAGAGGAAATTGAAGAAGAATAAATGAAGAAGAGAAGATTAAATTTGCTCACATCCATTGTAATTTTTATTAAAATGTTAACCTGTAATTTAGGTTTAATCGACCCCACATGTCCAAATGATTGGCTTTAACATCACAGCAATTCCATTTTAAGGTGAGTAGAAATACCATAAAACAGTCATAGTCCTGTAAGTTTACTTTGTTTTCAGAGAAAGAACATTCCTTATGAGTGCAGAAACCTGGCCAGGCTTTAGATACCGGCTTTTCAGTTTCATCATAGCTACCTTCACTTCTTTGTTCCTCAGAGTGTAGATAACTGGGTTTAAAATGGGAGTAAAGATGGTATAGAACACAGCAAGAACTTTGTCCACTGAATAACCACTGAAGGGCCACACGTAAATGAAAATGCATGGTCCAAAGAAGAGCGTGACCACAGTGATGTGAGCAGTCAGGGTGGAGCGGGCCTTTGCCATGCTCGCAGAGGAGCGTTTCCTGACTGTAACAAGTATCACAGTGTAGGAGACAACCAGGAGGAGAAAGGAACTCAGGGAAAGAAAGCCACTGTCTGCAACGATGAGTAAGCTGATAACGTAAGTGTCTGTACAGGCGAGCTTGGTCACTAAAGGGAGGTCACAGAAAAAGCTGTCAACCTGATTAGGACCACAAAAAGGTAAGTTAACAGTAAATGCCAACTGGCTAGTAGTATGAATGAAGCCCACACACCAGGAGATAATGACAAGAACCATGCATACACGGCGGCTCATGATCGTCATGTAGTGCAGAGGCTTGCAGATAGCCACATAGCGGTCATACGCCATGGACACAAGGAGCACCATCTCGCCACCAGTGAAGAGGTGAACAAAGAAAATCTGTGCCAGGCAGGCATCGAATGAAATAGTCTTGTGCTCAGAAAAGAGGTCTGCAATCATTTTGGGGGTAGCGAAAGAGGCAACACACACATCTATGAAAGACAGGTTTGCAAGCAGAAAGTACATGGGGGTATGAAGGCGGGGCTCTGAGTTCACCGTGAGGATGATGAGAAAGTTCCCCAGGAGTATTGCTAAGTAGAGTAGTGAAAATATGAGAAACAAGAAAGGCTGGAGCTCCTTGGAACTAGAGAGTCCGAGCAACACAAATTCCGTCACCCGAGAATGATTTGTCTCATTCATTGACTTTGGAGGGAACTTGTCTGCAGTCACCTGAGTAGGAGAGAAGCAGAGCTCAGTAAAATGAGGGAGTATGGCTTTCTTTTCCAATTATACTTCAGATTCTCAAAATTCTTTATATTTATGTTCCTGACTTTTCCTGAATCATTAGAAATCATATTGCAAGTATAGTAAATGTGAACCTAGTTAAATTCAAAAACAGATCAATTTAATACATCATGTTGAAAAGTCTAATAGGAGTTACTCTTGAGTGGGGAACACAAAGAAAGAGAACGAGCTGTTGGCAATACTGGTTCACTGTTGACGTTACACATGAACATTCACTCTGTCAAAACTTATCAAAATGTGTGTTTTGCACTTCTGTGAACATATGTTACATATTTTTAAACATTAAAATGGGAGAAATAAAGACAGCTTAGCATTTATGTAAGAACATAGGAGGAATCATACTCTGACTGTACATTTCTTCTCTCCAATAACTCATTTTCTGAACTAAAATACAAAATCTTTGCAAAACTTAGTTTCCACAACCCCCCAACTTGTAACTCTGCTCCCAAGAAGTTCTTCTTTTTTAAGAAATCTGATGTATTAGTTTCTCTATATCAATCCCTGAAAATATTAAGCTTTTTTCTACTCAGGTACTACTTTTTTGTTTGTTTTGTTTCTTTGCTCAGGCTTTTGTGCTTGCCAGGCAAGTGCCTGTGCCACTGACCTACACCCCCAGCCCTAAGTACTAGTGTTAATAACCATGGGCATTTTATAAGATTATGCGTAATGAGTTCTTTAAAAATTATAGTTGTAAAGGGTGAGTTTTTATAGTAAGGAATTCAGATTATGAGAAAAATGATTTTTCTGCATTCAATTACTTTATGTTCTGTGTTATCAGAATTTCTTTCCCTTCATGTTATGCTTGCATTAGCTAACCAGAACATCACAAAAGTTATATGACAATAAGAAAAATAAGAAATCAAATTATAAAGGAGCATTTGATGATCTGAATTTGAAGTGTCTTTCTCCTTGTCAAAATCAGGACTTGTGACAGGCCATCTTTCATTTTACTCATTTGTAACCACTTGAAATTTTTAATATTAATTCCCACTTTGACCATAACTTAAGATTGTCCAGTGTCTCCTTGAGTGTCACAGGGGACATATGCAGAAGGACAGGGAATGTGATGAATAGATTGAATTCCCAAAACCTAAGTTCAGGGTTATGTTTCAAATTTCCATGTCATATATTACCACAGATTTTATCAAAATCATGACTTCTGTACTTTCAGAAAGTTTAACAAGTGCATTAGAAGGTAGAACAGACTGCCAGAAAAATTAGTCAGTGGATCAAGTCTGACTTCGAGTAGCCAGGACATTCACTTCTGTTACTTTTTCACTTCCTCTTTGCTCAGGAGTCCTGACTCTTAGATCCCTTGATGCAAATACTACGCTGAGTTCCTAAGGCAGTAAAGGGAACCATATCCTTAGAAAACCTGCTAAAAAAGTTTTGAATATCCATCATCAGAAAGAATAAAACATAAAGCACAGCAATTGAGTCTCCTGGGAAGAGTTCTAGGTTTTCATTAGAAAGAGGTATAGCACAAGGCAGTTGCAAGCAGAGATAACTTTAGAATAAAACTCCTAATCCAGTTTCATGAGTCACACTCTCATGAACTTTTCTGAGTCTTTGGCAAAGCTATTTTTTCACTGTCACTTGGCTTCTTGGGGTGCTCAGAAAAAGAATCAATTATTTCCATGAAGAAAACATTGGGAAAATTGATAACAACCAAGAACTGAGTTTCTTGGTTTGTAAAATGAAAGCAGAGAACAATATGAACCTTAAATCTATTTCCTATTGAAATTGTTTCCCTGTTATTATTTCATACATCTATGTTAAAAGGTGTTTTTCCCAAGGTGCTTTCTATCCACTAGTAATAGAGTACTTAAATTTATAACTTACGCCTCAAAATTTATTTGCTTTCATTAATAATCCTGGTCCATTCATACAAGCTGATGAATTCTGTCCCTTCTCTCCCTAGCGTATGGATTATTAAATGACACGGACTATGTTTTATGCTCTTTCCCAAAATCACTGTAATATAGGGAAAACAAAGTTATTAGAATAAAAAATCACAGTGATATTATTACACATGTTCATCCCACTGAACACTTCCTGAAGGAGCTGTCACCATAACATATTTACACTGCTACCCTCAAAGAGACACTAAAAAGGCTTTAAAAGACTATGTAGATAGGAACTCTGTAATCGGTCCTAATAAGTACATTTGACATTGTTAATAATGTCTTATTTTAGGCCAGAGTAAGTATTTTTCCAGTAACTTTAAATGATGCACTCTGATCCATATAAGAATAAATCTAATATTCATTTAAACACAACCTTTTCATTTCTTATAATATTTGAAGATAAAATAACACATGCCTGTAAGATTTTGCTATGTGATTCTTTTGCTATGTGATTCTCTGACACCTCCCTTTTGAAATTCTATCAAGGGATCTCCTAAGTGCTTGTAACTCAGATATTACAGCTGACAGAGGAAGTGAAGCAAACAAGAGCATAGCGGCCCGGCGCCGCCAAACCCTACTATGTTAAAGCTGCCTCTGTCACAAGCTTTAGAGCATCGCCACTCACCACATCTTCCCTCCTCAAATCCACATCAGAGACATGAGAGTCCTATTATCAGTATATTGAAGATAAATGCTGGTGTGTAGTCTTCAAATAATACCAACAAAACACTTTTACTTACCTAAAATAAAATGGAAATTATGGAGATATCTCACAATCTGTAGCCATTAATGCTTGAGAAGGATTTAGTTCCTGCACATCTCCTATGCAGCTCTGTGGAGATAAGTCATATAGTTTAATTTTTCTAAATGAAAAGTGACTAAAAGTATTTGTTCAGAAGATGAGCTTTTTTCAAGGAGATGAGATAGGATGGACGCTGAATCTTAATCCAAGTCTAAAGTAGTTGAGGTAGCCATTGGAGTAGTCAGGAATCTGAGAGAGAGAAAGAAATAGATTAAAAAGAAGAAATAGAATGTTTTGCAAGCAAATATCCTGTTTCACAAGTTTACGGAGTTGAACCTAACCATAACTATGTTACTTCTGTTAATAATAACAGTACATTAGATAATCACAAATAACTTTCAGAAACTTCTAGAAATTAAAAACAATCATATGTTAATAAGGTTAATAGTCACATTTAAAAATATATATCCTGGTCTCTGTTTCAGCTTAAGTACAAAACATTCACTCCTTTGTCCGAGGAAAATGCCACCATCCAAGGTATCCTCATCTCACTGCTCTGGAAAGCAGCGCTGTTCTGCCCTTTGCTTAACAACATCAGCTCCTACTCAGAAAAACAAAACTTCTATGGAACCATTGTACTGGGGACAAAATCAGGAAACCTGTGCCTTTCTCGAGTTTGGTCTTCACCCTTCAAACTTCAAAGTGTCAATATGTCTAATACACAGATATAAGAAAGCCCAGCATGGTGCTAAGAAACTAATTAGGGCTTTGACGTCACTGGGCAGTAGTGACCCAGAGACCCAGAGGATGGTGAGCAGAGACGGCAGAAAATGCCTTCATTAGGGTTAATTACACAAGAGAGTTTCCTTATGTGCAAGAACTGGAGAGTATTGCCTGAGGATTTCACAAAGGACCAAACAGTGGGACAAATGTTTGGTTTTTTTAGTTTGGACTCTTCTTTTAGTAAGTGTATGTTTAGAATACACAATACTCATGTTTACTTTGGGAAACAGGTACATGTGTATGACTTGCATATACATGCATGTATCTTGATCATTTCTGATCTTTGTGTCTCACTCCCTTACTTTTGCCTAGTTCTCTTTTCCATTTCAAAACCATCTACTTTCTTGTCTCCTACAATTTTTACCTTACTTGTTTATTTATATTTCAAGTTTCTCATATAAAAACTCATGATATTTAATTTTCTGTGCCTATTTCAGTTAAGCACTACGGTCTCAAGTTCCAGCCATTTTCCCTGCAAATGTTTCATCCCCTTTCATGGGTGAATAACATTCCATTGTGTATATATGTCATATTTTTTATCCATTCATCGTTGATAGGCATCTAAACAATTCCCAGAGCTTATTCATTGAATGCTGATTGCATATCACTACAGTATCATGTCTTTAATTCTTTCAGAAATATAAACAGGAAATGTATACCTAGTCTAAATGGAATTTCTATTTTTAATTCTTTGAGGAATTAAATGTAGGTTTTGCCTGTCCCTAATTGCTAAAGGCGCTGGACATTTTTTCCCATCTATTTCTTTGTCATTTGTAATTTTTCTTCAAAGTGCCTACTTAGTTCATTTATTCATTTTTGATTGGGTCATTTGTTCTTTTGGGTGTTCATTTTTTTTTTGATTCTTCATAGATTCTAGATAATAATCCTGAGTAGCTTGCAAATTTTTTCCTTCCTACCTTTGCCTTTTCATTCTTTTGTTTTCTATACTTTGCAGAAACTTTTTAATTTGACATACTATAACCTCATTTGTTGCTTTTCAGTATTATTTCCTATGCTATTGGAGCTCTGTCCAGGAAATTTCACCTGAGCCTATGCCTTCGAGTGTTTCCCCTACATGCTAGTGGTTTCAACATTTCTGGTTATTATATTTAGGGCTTTTATCTATTTTGATTTATTTTTAATATAGAGTCATAGGGATCTAGTTTTAATCTTCTGCATGTGAATATGCAGTTTTTCCAGTACCATGTGTTAAAGGGGCTGTCTTTTCTACAACTTTAGAAAGATAGCATTCTTTTTTGTTTTACAATTTTTTTTTAATTTTTAGAACAACTCTATAAAAGTAGAAATTGCATACAAAATACAGACTATTTTTCTTGACATGTTGGAAAAATAGCTGATTGTTGGGACTGAGTGTGGAAGTACAGGCACTGAATGTGAGAAGGCACCAGATCAGAGTCCAACCGGGTCCTGTCACCAGCCCTTGTCACTAATCTGTAAACAATAATTTTAAGTAGTTTTGAGCATTTTTTGACTAAGAAAATAAAGCAGTCTTTTCCTGTATAACACTAAGTATTCTTCCTTAGGCCTGAGCAAACAAGGGCACTTCATCTATTACCATATTTTAACACTATGGAGTTCGCGGGTCTGACTGCTAGGGGCCAAAGCTGCGCTCTGGAAGCCCCTGCGCGTAAAATCGGGAATCCAGGAGGTGGGCAGTTGTGCAAGGAATGCAAGTTATTTAAAACTCCGGACAGGTGGATGCCACGCACAGGAAGCACCTCCAGGAGATTCCGGACCAGAGTAGCAACTTCCACCAGCTTCTCGTGGAGCTGGGACTCCAGGAAGACCTCTGAACTGTTGTCAGGCATGGGGGTCTCTGCCCTTGAGGAGGAGGAGGTGGACAGTGAGAACATCCCCCAGGTCTGCTTTCAAATCTGGGCCACCCGCAGAGCCCCCCACGGAAAAGGCTGAAGAGCGAAGAGATGCAAAAGAAAACAACACTAAGACTCCATCTCACCCCAAAAAGAACAGCCATCATCAAGAAATCAACCCACATCAAACGCTGGAGGGCCGTGGAGGAAAAAGGAGCCCTTCCCCACTGTTTGATTTAAAAAAAAATTGCCAGTTCAATTATTTAATTACAGGATGACCCAAAATTACAGTTTTTCATTAATTTTATAAGATAATGTAACAAGAAATATAAAAATGACAATTTTATCAAATGTATTCAATACAGCTTGAGTGAAGCTCGGGATAGTATGTAACAAATGTGCTGCCCAAGCTGTGCTCAGGGTAAACTGCTAAGCAGTTAATAGGAAAGATGATGCATTTTGGCTTTTTTGTTGCATCGTGAAAATAGGTCATCAACTTAAAACTAGGTTTATTTATATTTTGGTGATTTTAAAAGCCATTTAATCTTTTCCCTTCTAAGTTTTTAAAGAAAATCACTCATGCCATCAAAAGTTTCATGTGACTGAACTCTTTCTATAGGGTGTAGGTGTCAGCAGTGGCCAACTGCACTGCAGGGAACACCTGTTTCTCTTGCATTTCAGACTTAGTACGCTGTTCACAGGTCCAGGGACCTGAAAAAGTGAGTAGTTTCAAACAGTGATTCGGAGAGACCATTAAAACAGAGATGATTTAAAATACTTGATTCCAGAATAATATAAAAATGACCTCAGCATTAAAGGAAAATAGGTAGTATCAGTTTAGAATTCTTCATCCAGCTTCTCAAGAATAAACTGAAATAAATCAGATTCACATGTGTAAACATTGTATTTCCTCCCTACTATAAGAACCTGAAAGGATAAATGAAATCTGAAAGGTACAATAGATATTGTCAAAGGGAAAAGAGCCTGCCCAAATTGGGAGGAGAGACTATGATGAAGGAAGGGAGAGGAAAAAGAAAGAAGGAAGAGGGAAAACTATGTATATGTACACACAGGATAGCTAGGATAATTGTACTAATAATATCTGTTAGTTTATTGAAACATCATAGAATTTTTTTTTTTTGTACCGGGGGTCAAACTCAGGACCCTGCACTTGCCAGCAGGTTCTTATGCTGCTGAGCTATAACCCTGGCGGTGTGACTAGAAATCAACAGGTTCAACATGCTAAATCTATAAATAAATTAATTTTCCTGGGATTAGTTCTTTGACACAGATTGTACTGTTGCATTTAGAGCTACATGTTATTGTTTGTGTCTGGATGTCCTCCCAAAGCCTCATATGGTCCACGTCTTCCAGTTTTTCATCTAATGCTCATCCTATTTGACAATAATATCTCTTCCCAAGGGTAGAAGGTTGTAATTTTTATGATCTTCCCAGATAATGTGATTAAAATAATTCTGTCTATCTTTTTGACCAATACATCCCAGTGTTCTTCTTTGATATATCTGTTTTCTATTGCCCTGTATGCAAGTAATCTTCAAGGAGCATCTCTAAAATTAACTAATTTTACCTAAATTTGTTTCTTATCAAATGTCAAATATGCCAATTTCACCACCATCAAACTCAACATCTACTCTGAATTATAAACAGTGATGTCTAGTTCTCTAGTATCTGTATATTTAAGTGTAAATAGTTGTAGTAATGGTTTATACTTTTACATAATTTCAATGTTTATTTGCTCCAAACATGAATGAAATATTCTACCAAGTTGTCATGTATAACTTATAAGTTTGGTTTTTATAGTTGCGTATAGTTCAATTAAATGTAACAAAATAACTGCTCCCACATTGTAAAAAATGTAGATTCTCTAACTGAAAATCAGTATGATTGAAAATAATGAATTGAAATAATCTTTTACATTTCAAATGGTTTTTTTGAGATAATTTCTTTAAAGTACAATGACTGGAATGAAGGATTTGAAAAGTAATAGGTCTCTGGATATACAACATAAACTTCAGACTCTGGTACTGAGTGATTAGAACAGGACAGACTGGCTAAAATGATGCATCCTCCCAATGTGAAGATCCTGAAGGCTGGGAACAGGATATAAGCACATAACCCAGTCTAGAGCAGATGAGACCTGCCAATCACATCCGAGATAGGTGGGCAAAGCAGCTTCCAGCAGACTGGGTCAGGGAGGACACAAAAGACAATGGCAACTGACTGTCACTGCTGCAGGCATGATGCACGTCTTCTTGCTTTTTTCTTTTTTTCTTCTCTTTTGTTCACCTCATCCCTTTTCTTTTGTATGTTAAATAAAGGTTGTGTTGATCTGATCCTTGGTTGTATGACCAATTCTTTGGGTGGAAAGAAAAAATCCTTGACTCTTCAGACAATATATCCCACAGCAACGGTACTACATAGCCTAGTTGTGTGGTCTTACAAATTCCTGTACGCATTCTTTGCAACTGACCACTTCTCCCTCTTCAACCTTCTAGCAGCCACAAGTGTCTTCTTGGTCGTACACATTATTTTTTCCCAAAATATTACGTAAAGAGATTTCTACAGTATGTAATATTTATTTTTATTTCTAACTATGCATTGTACATTTACTATTCACATATGTTTGTTGCATCGATGAGTAATTCACTCTTTCTTGTCATCAAATAGTATCCCACTGTATTATGTTCCATGATTGCTTATGTTTCCCTATTGAAGAACACCTTAGTTTCTTCTATTTATTTATTTATGTACTTTCTTATTTACATTTGATAATCATGAATGAAGCTACTGTAAATATTTGTGCTCAAATTTTTATGTTTACATAATTTTTAAATCAGAAAAAAATAATTTGCTAGGAAGAAAGTTTTGGCTCATGTTTAAACATTAAAAAATATCATTACCTCTAGCCTGTGGACAGTTATACACCTCTCTATTTGTAAAGAATATAGACAGGTATAGACAGAATAGCTCTTCATAGGAAAAATTCAAGAAAGAAGAAAACCTTTAGTTTTGACCTTATAACATCCCAGTAGCAATTTTAAAAGTGATTTTATCTTATTCACTCCAAGAACAGGACATCATTTTTAAATTAGCTGATGTTTTACCCCAGTAATATTTTCCACATAATAATGTGTTAAAGTTGAAAATACTGATATGATAGTGAGTTATTTGTAAGAAAAGTATATCAAGAGCATATTATACTGGAGCATAATAACTCTGAGATCTGCAACAGTGCTACTGAAGCATTTTAAGTATTCACAATACCACCACCTTTTTATGACGATTCACCTTTATAGGTTGTTACTGGAATTCTCTGTTTTGTACATGTTGTATGGTATTTAATGCACAATTCAGGCTTTTAAGACTTCTCTTGTGTTTGAACCAAGAGAAATGAAATGAGACAAAAGTGCAAGAGAATTAGCAATGTTAATGTGAGCTTATAAAATTTGTTTCCCTAAACTGTCTACACAAGGCTATTTGAAAGCATTGGTTGATGAGGTTGCTTTTGGAAATTGTCCTACTAATACACCAATCATAAAAAGATTGTTAGGTACTGCAGGAGCGGCAACTTGACTCAAAGTGGTTATCATTGGCTTTGTTTGCCCAAATTCTACAGAATCAGCATGACAGTTGCTGGAGCTATTGAGAGCTATGGAGAAACAGCTGTCTCCTCAGAGAAAGCTGTTTGGGCTGGAGAACAGAGGTTGCTTGAAACGGTCAGCATAGTAGGTGGAAAGACTGAAAGGACCAGCAGCGCCAAACTGCATGGGCATGCTTATGGATGCAGAACGGAAGTGCACTGTTGCTTCCCCAGTGTTGTTCTGGAATGGATCTCTGGTCTGTATGTCAGAAGGACCAATAGCAATAACAGAAGGATTTGTGGAAAGTATACCTCCAAGTGGAGGAAGTAACTCAAAGAAGCAGGTTGTGTCTGTGTAAAAGCACACATAGGTCCAGTTCTAAAAAACATGGTTGCTGTCATTAGTTGAAGAAGCATGTTGTGCCAGTTAATCTTAATCATCATTTTGACTGGATGAAGAGACTTGGGCAGAGGTGCCTGAAGCATGTGGGCACCATATTCATCAGTAGATCAGTCTAAAGAGGTTCATAGCTATATGTGCTGACAGGAAGTGGGACCCAGGAAGGGGAAGCTGGTGACCAGGAGTGTGCCATTGGAGCATATGTCTCTCAGACAATTTTGCAACTGCCGTGAAGTGAGCTGGTTTGTTCCACTACAATTTTCTGTCAGAAGGTTCTTCCTGTAGCCATAGCTGTGATTTAAACCTCTGAAACCAGGAGCCAAGCTACACAGTCCTCTGCAACGTTGTGGGCTCAGGTACTTACCTGAATGACATATGTGTGTTACTGCAGGGCGTGGCATGGCAGAAGACACCGTCTGTTCCTGCCAGGATTACAGGCTCCTCTGTAGATGCCCTGAACAGAGAAAGAACCAAAACCACAGGAACAACAAGCTTTCCTGGGATTCCAAAGCTGTTCCTCTGATCATCACCTAGCCCCATACCAAAGACACAGTCTAAATTAGCAAGAGCTGCAAATGATTCCTTCTATTTTAAAGCCTTGAAATTATCTTCAGACAAATTGGGGTTGGTATGCTTTTAGGGTGGAATATACCCCTTAATGTTGTGATATGTTGCCATTTACTCCTTATCCACGTTGTGACATGCATAGAATCAGATAATATGACTGCTTCACCTACCTTGTAATTATTATTTGCCTCGTCTGTCTTTTCCATCCTCTTACTATTACATAATAGTGTTTTTTATATTTAAAGTGGATTCAGTGTAGGCAGGAGGTCATTAGATATTTTGGTCTTGTTAGTTCTAAACATATCTGCCTTTTAGAAGAATCCTTAGATCATTTATATGTAATATAGTCTATATGCAAGTTTATATCTATATTATACTTTTCTGTTGTTATTTTGTCTGTAGGCTTATTTCATTATTTCTTTCAGTTTTGCATTTTATTTTCATTATTGGTTTTCTCTTTAAAAATAAAGAAAAGAACAAAAACAAAATAACAAAAGCAAAACAACACAGAAACTATAAAAATGATACAAAATATCAAAACAAGATGATAGGAAATCAACAATGGTTGTATTACTTATTGTTATCTTGAAAGTAGTTGCTCATATTTTTCAAAATATGTGTATATGTATACACAGGATAGCTAACATAGTTGCACTACTGACTTTTATTGCTCTGTTGAAAGTAACACTTAATGTTTGTGTTGGATCAATTTTACAAGTCTGTATTTGTTTACTGAGTATCCAATTTGAAGATATCAATATGTAATACATCATTAATTTCCTATCACCTTATCAGAAATTCTGTATTGCTTGTATTGTTTTTGTGTTATTTTCTAAATGTATGTGTGTCTGTTAATACGTTTTCATTCTTTTATCCTTAAAATAAAAAAATTTGAAAGACTAAAGTAGGTGTTCAGATTACCAAATATAGGTATGTAACACTGAGAAAACAATAACATTAACTGTTCCTTTCAATAAACCAATAGAAATTAGTAGTACAGTTATCATAGTTATGTTGTGTATATATACATAGCTACAAAGAAGTAGGTTGTTCTTTCTTTTCTCCTTTCCTTCATCCCAGTTGTTCTTTCCTATTCAGCAGTTTCTTTCCCTTTCACAATATCTATTGTACCTTTCAGATTTTACTTATGCTTTCAGGTTCTCACACTAGTGAGACAATATGGTGTTTACACATGCAGGTCTGACTTATTTGACTTATGAGTATGGGTTCTAGTTGCATCCATTTACCTATAAAAGGCTCAAGTTTATATTTCTTTTTAGCTGAGTAATACTCAATTGTATAACAATGCCACATATTTTTATCCACTCCTCAGTGGATGGATTGGTTCCAAGATTTTGCTATGAAAAACTGTGCTGCTATAAACATGGGTGCACATATATTGCTATGGTATGATATTTTTATTTCTTCTGAGAAAACACCCAGAAAGGCAATGGCTGGGATAAATGGGACCACTAATCCTAAATTTTTGAGGAATCCCCAAAATGATTTCCAAAGTGATTTTACCAGTCTAGATTACCATCAAGAGTAGAGAGAGTTCCTTTATCCCACAGCCCCTCCAGCATTTGTTGTTGGTTGGTTTCTTGGTGGTAGCCATTCCTACTGCAGTGATATGGAATCTCAGTGTTGTCTTAATTTGCATCTCATGAATGACCAGTGATGTTCATATATTTACTTGCCATTTATATTTTTTATCTGAGAAGTGTGTACTCATCTCAGATGCCCATTTTTGGATTGGGTTTTTGAATTTGAAGGGTCTGATTTTTTTAAATTCTTTATGCATTCTAGAAATAAGTCCTTTGATTGAAGAACAGTTAGCTAAAATATTTTCCCTCTCTGTGTGTTTTCTTTTCACTCTATTGGTGATTTCTTTTGAAGTACAAAAGCTTTTTAATAGGATGAGATCCCAGTTGTTGATTCTTTAAAGTGTTTCCCATGCAGTTTGGTTTTTGTTAATGAAGGCTTTGGCTATTCCTGTTTTCAAGATTTTGAGCTACTTTTCATCTAGTAGATTTAGTGTTTCTGTTTTAATATTTAGAACTTTGATCCATTTTTACTTTAGTGTATGGTGATACGCAGAGGTCTAGTTTTATTCTTCAGCATGTACAGAGCCAGTTTTTCCTGTTTGGCCCCTTTGCCAAAAACAAGGTGACCTAGTGTGTCTGTAGCTGTATCCACATCTTCTAATTTGTACCACTGGTCCTCAGGTCTATTTTTTTTTTTTTTTTGCAATACCATGCGGATTTTATCACAGAAGCTTTGTACTATAATTTCAAGTCAGGGATTGTGAAACCTCCTGCCTTGTCTTTGTTACCCAAGATTGCTTGTGCTATTCTAGGTCTCTTCTTGTTCTAGATAAACTTTAGGAGTGTTTTCTTTAGTTCTGTGAGGTATGTGAATAGTATTTTGATTAGGACTGCATTAAATTTATATAACAATTTTGGAAGCATGGCCATTTTCACTATGATGGTTCTTCCTATCCATGAGCAAGGGATGTCTTTCCTTTTTCTGATATCCTCTTCAATCTCCCTTTCCAGAATACTGTAATTTTCAATATATAATCTTTTACTTCCTTTGCTATACTGATTCCTAATATTTCCTTTTTTGGATGCTATTGTGAAGGGTATAGTTTCCCTAATTTCTCTCTCAGTAAGTTTGTTGTTTGTGTACAAGAATGCTATTGAGTTTTGAGTATTGACTTTGTATTTAACCACTTAAGTGAATTTGGTTATTAACTTTAGGAGTCTTTTAGTGGAGCTTTTGGTCTTCTGTGAATAATGATAATTACACTTTTTCTTTTCCTATCTTTATTCCTCTTATGTCTCTCTCTTGTCTAATTCTCTGGCTAATGTTTCCAGAACTATGTTGAAAAGGAATAGTGATAGTGGACATCCTTGTCTTCATCCTAATTTTAGAGGGAAAGTTTTCAGTTTTTGTGTATTTAGTATAACGTTGACTGTTGATTTGTTGTAGACGGCTTTTTTCAGACTGAGATAAAGACCATCTATTCCAGTTTTCTATAGTGTTTTTATTATGAATGAGTGCTGGAATTTATGAAAGCTTTTTTGCATCTCTTGAGATGGTCATGTGATTTTTGTCTCTGGCTCTGTTGACATGGTGCATTACATTTATTGATTTGCATATATTAATCCATCCCTGCATTCCTGTGATAAATCTCACCTGGTCATGGTGTATAATCTTCTTGAGATTTGTTGAATTTTGTTTGCTAGTATTTTATTGAAGTTTTTGCATCTATGTTCATTTGGGAGATTGTTATAAATTTCCCTGTTAGAACTGCTTTCATATCATCCCATAGGTTCTTGGATGTTGTCTCTGCATTCTCATTTAGTTGTAGATATTGTTTAATTTCTTCTTTTATTTCATATGTAATCCATTGGTTGTTCAGGAGGGTGTTGTATAATTTCCATGTGTTTATGGAGTTTTTGCAGTTTCTTTTATTATTAATTTCTAATTTCATTGCAGTATGGTCAGATATTATGTGTGGGATAATTTCAAATCATTTGTATTTACTTAAGCATGTTCTGTGTGCTAGTACATGATCTATTTTACAGAATGTACCATGCGCAGCTGAGAAGTATGTGTATTCTGACAATGTTAGGTGGAACAGTCTAAAAACATCCACTGAGTCCATTTAACAGGTTTGGTTCAGTTCTGTTATTCCTTCCTCATTTTTTGTCTAGTTGATCTATCTCTTTGAGACAGTGCGGTATTGAGGTCTTCCATTACAATTGTGTTATTGCTTATTTGATTTTTCATGTCTATTAATAGTTGTCTTGTATATACATATAGTTGTCTTACATATACAATAGTTGTCATATATACAGTTGTGTACTCCTAAATTTGGTTCATATATATTTGTGATTGTTTTCTCTTTCTCTTGAAGTTTCCCTCTAAGAAGTATGTAGTGACTTTCTTTATCTCTTTTGATTACTCTTGGTTTGAAGTTAACCTTGTCTGCAAAAAGAATAGCTACTCCAGCTTTTTTCTGGGTGCCAGTTGTGTGGAAGAGTGTTTTCAATCCTTTGATTTTCAGTCTATGAATTTCTTTGCATTAAATGTGTTTCTTGTATATAGGATATTGTTGGATCTTGTTTCTTGATTCACTCTGCCAGTCTGTTTCTTTTGATTGGTGAATTGAGATCATTTACATTGATGGTTATAACTGATATGGAGTGGTTTATCCTGGTGATGATATTTTCCTGTTGTTGGTTCTCTCTTTTCTCCTCTGTTTAATTGCTTGCCCTACCTCATGGTTTCTTTCTGTTGTTGTTCTTGGAATGACAGTCACTTGTTTTCTGTGTAGAATATCTTTTAGTATTTCTTATATCTTTGGTCTGGTGTTCATAAATCTCTTCATTTGTTCTACATCATGAAAGTATCTGATTTCTCCATTAATTTTGAAAAATAGTTTTGCAAGTTACACCAATCTAGGTTGGAAGCTGTTTTCTTTAAGGACTTAAAATACTTCACTCCAAGCCTTCTTGACTTGAGGGTCAATGTTAAGATGTCTGTGCGATACTGATGGGCTTTTCATAGAGGTGATCTGTTTCTTTTCTCCAATAGCTTTTATTATTTAGTTCTTGTGCTCAATTTCTGGAGTCTTTACTATTATATGTCTTGCTGCAATTGGATTTTGGTCAGGACTTTTTGGAGTTCTAAATGTTTCATTTATTTGTATGTCAAATTCTTTCCCCACACTTTAGAAGTTCCCTACCATTATTTCTCTGAAGATTTTTTTATATCATTTGTGCTAGCTCCAGCTTTTTCATTGATCCCAATCAATCTTATGTTATTCTTTTTTGCTTCATCTTGGAGTTATTGCATTGATTTTTTTTAAGGTCTCTTGCTAATTTTAAGATCTTTCTTTTCATTATCACTAGCTATAATTCTGCCTCCAAAATCTGAAATCCTATCCTCTCCTTTGTTCATCCTGCTGCATATACTTTCATTGGAGGTTTTAATCTCTTGGATTTCTGTTTGGATTTGTTGCAGGGATTCCATTTCTTTTCTATATGGGCATTATTTGTTTCCATCATTTTTTGAAGCTCATCTATTCTTTTATATGTGTTCTCTCTAGTATCTTTGATTTTAAGCATCATTTCTTTGTGTACTTGAGATATTTTTTCTCCACAGCCTTGTGCACTTGTTTTTTCACTTCTGTTGCTATCATTTCTGAAAGTTCCAGTGTTTGATTTCCAATTTCATCTATCTCCATGAGTTCTGGGCTTGTCCTGGGTGGGATGGGGTCTGAGGTTGCATTTTGCTTCTGCATCTTGACTTTTTCTATTTTGGACATTTGCTCACAGGTCCAGAGACTGAAAGGAATATGAGCAGTAGAAATACAAGTCTGGCAGCGGGCTTCATAAAAATGGAATCTTTTTGTTGGTAATCCTTTAGTTCTTTCTTTTCATGGTAACAACTGTGGTAATGGGTCATCCATAAAATCCATTTCTCTATTTGTCACTGATCAATATAACAGAATCAGGAAGAAAATTTAGTTGGGCCTAAGTTGGTACATGACTCAGGTACACACATATCTTGTATTGGAGTATTGTCCAAAAGTGTATCATTAGGGTAGTAGAAGGCTTGAGTTATACAGAGAAAAGCAGGTGATAAAAATATATAAACATTAAGATATGGGATGATTGCTCCAGTAAATTTAGGAACCTCATAGAGGAGCCTGGCTTCTCTGAGTTCCATACTGATAGACTAACTACCTTACTGACATCTTCTCCTTAATGTTTCATGACATTTTATTTTATTCATTTTTTTCAATTTTAAAAGTAAAAGAACAAAAACACCAACAAACAGACACAGCAGCAGAAGAACAGTACAAAAACTGAACTACAGATAAGGTGGCAGGGGATCAACAATGGTTGTTGTATTACACATTGATAACTTCAAAGTGTATGCTCAAGACAATACAAATAGACATACAAGATTGATCAAACAATTAATCATCAATTGTTCCTTACATCAAAACGACATGAGAGAATAGTGCAACAATGTCAGCCGTTCTGCACATATATACTTATCTACACAGCTCTCCCCCCTCTTCCTTTTCTCCTTCCCTTCATCCTGATTGTTCTCTACTCTGGAGCAGTCTCCCTTCATACCTCCCAATTTATATTTCCACCTCCATGTTCCTACACTAATGATACAATACACTGTTTGCACATGCTCATCTGATTTACCTCACTTATGAGTATGGTCTATAACCGTGACCATTTGCCTATAAAAGCCTCAAGCTTGTCCTTCTTTATAGCTGAATAATATTCCATTGTGTAAAAATGCCACAGTTTTTTAATCCATTCCTCTGTAGATGGACATGTGGGTTGCTTCCATGATTTAGCTATTACAAATTGTGCTGCTATAAACATGGATGCACATATATCACGGTGATATGACATTTTCACATCTTCTGTGAAAATACCCAGAAGGGGAATAGCTGGCTTGGCTGGGACCTCTAGACCTAGTTTGCTGAGGAATCTCCAAACCGATCTCCACAGTTGTTTCATCAGTCTGCATTCCCACCAGCAGTGTAGGAGAGTTCCTATTTCTCCAGAGCCTCGCCAGCTGATGTTGTTGGATGATTTCTTGATGCTGGCCAATCTTACTGGGGTGAGATGAAATCACATTGTTGTTTTCATTTGCATTTCTCGAATGACTAAAGATGTAGAACATTTTCTCATATATTTATTTGCCATTTGTATTTCTTTATCTGAGGAGTGTGTATTCATCTCAGATGCCCATTTCTGGATTGGGTCTTTGAATTTGAACACATTCAGGTTTTTTAATTCTGTGTATGTCCTAGATAGAAGGTCTTTGTCCAAGGAGCAGTCAGTTAGGATTTTTTCCCAATCTGTGGGTTTTCTTTTTACTCTGCTGGTGATTTCTTTAGATGTGCAAAAAATTTTCAGTAAGATGAGGTCCCAGTTATTGATTCTTTGAAGTGTTTCCCTTGCAGTTTGATTTTTGTTCATGAACCCTCTGCCTATTCCTATGTCTTCAAGATTTTTACCTACTTTTTCTTCTAATAGATTTAGTGTTTCTGTTTTAGTATTGAGATCTGTGATCCATTTTGACTTGAGTTTGGTGCATGGAAATAGGCTTGGGTCTATTTTCAGTCTTCAGCAAGTGGCAAGCGAATTTCTCCAGCACCATTTATTGAAGAGGCTATCTTTCTTCCAGTGATCATGTTTGGACCCTTTGTCAAAGATTAGGTGGCTGAGTGTGTTTGTAGTTGTGGCTATATCTTCCAATCTGTTCCACTGATCCTCAGGTCTGTTTTTGAGCCACTACCAGGTTGATTTTATTACAGTAGCTTTGTAGTATAATTTCAGGTCAGGGATTGTGATTCCACCTGACTTGTTATTGGGGCCCAGAATTACTTTTGCTATTCTGGGTCTCTTCTGGTTCCAGATGAATTACAGGCATGTTTTGTCTAGATCTGTGAGGTATGCTGATGGTAGTTTAATGAGAATTGCATTGAATCTGTACAACAATTTTGATAGTATGGCCATTTTCACAATGTTGTTTCTTCCTAACCATGACAAGGGAATCTTTTTCATTTCTTGAAATCCTCTTCGATCTCTTTTTTCAGAGTACTGTAGTTTTCATTGAATAGATCTTTTACCTCTTTTGTTAGATTGATTCCTAAATATTTCACTTTCTTGGATGCGATTGTAAAAGGTGTGGTTTCCTTAATTTCTCTCTCAGTCTGTTTGTTGTTTGTATATAGCAATGCTGTTGATTTTGGGGTTTTGACTTTGTATCCAGCTACTCTGCTGAAATTGTCGATTAATTGAAGGACTCTTCTTGTGGACTTTTTGGTGTCTTCCATGTAAAATGTCACGTCATCTGCAAATAGTGATAGTTTTACTTCTTCCTTTCCTATCCTTATTCCTTTTATTTCTCTTTCTTGTCCAATTGCTCATCGATTGCTTCCATAACTATGTTAAATAGTAGTGGTGACAGTGGACATCCTTGTCTTGTTCCTGTTTTTAAAGTGAAATCTTTCAGTTTTTATCCATTTAGTATGATATTGGCTATTGGTTTGTCATAGGCTTTGATTAGATTGAGGTAGAGGCCATCTATTCCTATTTTTTCTAGAGTTTTTAACATGAATGCATGTTGGACTTTATCAAAAGCTTTTTCTGCATCTCTTGAGATGATCATGTGGTTTTTCTCTTTGGCTCTATTGATATGGTATATTACATTAATTTATTTGTGAATATTGAGCCATCCCTGAATTCCTGGAATAAATCCAACCTGGTCATGGTGTATAATTTTCCTTATGATTCGCTGTATTCTATTTGCAAGTATTTTGTTGAGTAAGTTAGTTGGTACAACTTAGTTGGTAAGTTTTTTATGACATCTTCAATCTCATTAATTGATATTGGGTTGTTCAGGATTTTTGAGTCTTCCTGACTCAATTTTGGTAATTTGTACATTTACAGGAATCTGTCCATTTCTACTAAATTTTCTATCCTATGGGAGTAAAGATTTTTAAAGTAGGTATTAATCATCTCTTGGATTTCTGTGGGATCTGTGGTGATTTCATCCTCTTCATTCCTTATTGCATGAATTTGAGTTCTTTCCCTTCTGTTTTTGATAAGGTTGGCTAGGGGCTTATCAATTTTATTTATTCTTTCGAAGAACCAACTCTTTGATTCACTTATTTTTTGTAGAGTTTTCTTCATCTAAATTTCATTAATTTCTGCCCTCAGTTTTATAATCTCCTCCCTTCTTTGGGCTTTTGGTTTATTTTGTTGCTCTTTTCCTAAGAGTATGAGTTGTAGCATGAGGCTATTTCTTTGCTGTCTTTCTATTTTCTTTATATATGAGTTCATTGCTATAAATTTCCCTCTGAGGACTGCCTTCATTGCATCCCACAGATTCCGATAGGTTGTACTTGCATTTTCATTTATTTGTAGGTATTTTTTAATTTCTTCTTTAACTTCTTGTGTGACCCATTGGTTATACAGGAGGTTGTTGTCTAATTTCCGAGTGTTTATGCGGTTTTTGGAGTTCCCTTTGTCATTAATTTCCAGTTTCATTGCACTGTGATCAGATAATATGCATGGGATAACTTCAGTTCTTTTGCATTTAGGTAGATATGTTCTATGGGCTAGAATGTGGTCAATTTTAGAGAAAGACCCATGTGCAGCTGAGAAAAATGTGTATTGTGATGTTGTGGGGTGGAACACTCTGTATACATCTACTAAGTCCATCTGTTCACACTTTTGGTTGAGGTCTGTTATTTCTTTCCTGAGTTTCTGTCTGGTTCACCTGTCTCTGCATCAGATGGGTGTTTAGGTCCCCCATTAAAATAATGTTATTAGTTAGTTGATTTTTCACATTTGTTAAGACTTGAGATGTAAGGTTTGGTGCTCCATTGTTTGGTGCATAAATATTTAGGATTGTTATGTCTTCCTCTTGCAGCCTTCCCCTAGCATGTAATGGCCTTCTTTATCTCTTTTGATTGTTTTTGGTATTAAGTTTACCTTGTCCGCAAACACAATAGCTACCCCTGCTTTTTTCTGGGGACCTGTTGCATGGAGAGTTGTTTTCCATCCTTTAACTTTCAGCCTGTGGATTTCCTTTTGAGTAAAATGTGTTTCCTGTATACAGCATATCATTGGATTGTGTTCCTGAATCCACTCTGCCAATCTTTTCCTTTTGACTGGTGAATTGAGGCCATTTACATTAATGGTTATAATGGTTATATGTTGGCTTATTCTAGTCATGTAATTTACATGTTGTTGTTTTCCTTCTTTTGCTGAATGTTTACTTACTTGTTCTGTGTAGGGAGTTGTTTCTGTCATTGTTCTTGGGATTGTGGTCACTTTTTTCTCTGTCTAGAATATCTTTTAGTGCTTTTTGCAGTGCTCGTTTGGCATTCATGAAGTTCTTCAGTTGTTCTTTGTCATGGAAATATTTTGTTTCTCCATCGAACTTGAAGGACAGTTTTGCAGGATACATCAGTCTGGGTTGGAAGTTGTTTTGTCTCAGAATCTGTAATATCTCGCTCCAAGCTCTTCTTGATTTCATGGTTTCCGTTGAGAAGTCTGCTGTGATTCTGATGGGCTTTCCTTAAAGATGATCTGTTTCTTTTCTCTAGCAGCTTTTAATATTCTGTTCTTTTGCTGGATATGTCGGATCTTGACTATTATATGACTGTGTGTGTTTTTCTTTGGATTATGGATCGTTGGGGTTCTATATGCCTTGATTAACTGTAGTTCAGTATCTTTTACCTTGTTTGGAAAATTTTCTGTTATTATTTCAGCAAATATTCTTTTTATATCGTTTGTGTGGTCTCCTGCTGTTTCACTGACTCCTATATCTCGAATATTATTTCGTTTTGCCTCATCTTGCAGCTGTTGGATTGATTTTTCTTGGGTCTCTGATTATTTTATAAGATCTTTCCTTTCATGCTCATAGGCTGCCATGCTGTTTTCAAGGTCTGAAATTCTATCTTCGGTTTCATTTAAGCAGCTTTGCAAGCTTTCAGTAGAAGTTTTCAAATCCTGGCGATCTCTTTGGACCTGTTTCATTCTTGGTAATTCATTCCTAAATTGCTCTTGTAATGTTTCCATTTGTTCCCTGCTTTCTTCTAATCTTTTATCTATTTCTCCTCTATGTGTACGGAACATTTCTTCCATTATAGTTTTCAGTTCATTTTTTGTCTGAGAGATTATTGCAGGTATGTGGCTTATTTCTGCTTTAAGCTCTTCTATGGCCTGCTGGAGTTGTTTCAGTGTTTTGGATGCAATCGTTTCAGAATTTGCAGGTATGTGGCTTCCTAGTTCCCCTGTATTCTAGCATTCAGGACTTGTTCTGGGTGGGGTTGAGTTCTGAGACTGCATTTTGTTCTTCTGTCTTCCCATTTTTGGGTATCAGATTCAAAATGTTGAGCAATAAATTACCCAGGCTGTTCACCAGGCAAAGGTCTGTTGCAAAGGCTGCTCCAATGACTCCTTCTCTTCAGGAGAATGTCCCTTAAGCTTACTGCTGACAGTTCCACTCAATAGGCTGCTCATATGCTGCTTTGTGTGCCGAGCTACTCGCTACCCAGAGACCTGGCTGGGGCACATAAACAGCTTGCCTTCCCGGGGACCGTGCTGGCAGGGGGTCGCTCAGGTGTTCCTCCCTGGGTGGATCTCTTCCCCCACTCAAAAAACCATTCGGGGTGCCCAGCCAGCTCTTCTGACCCGGGTCCATGCAGTCAGTAGTGCTGCTCAAATGTCCCTCGCTGGGCGGAGCTTCTCCCCAACTCAGAAAACTGGTCAGGGCACCCAATCAACTCACCCTGGGATCTTGCAGCAGGAGATCCTCAAATTGCTAATATGTCGTGCCTCGCCCGCAATGAAGTGCTCCCCAGTGCTTCTGCACCTCGGCATTCTTGCAGGAGCCACTGACCACAGCTGCCACAGTGCCTGCTCTCCAGCTGAGCATGGCACCGGATGCGGGGCGGGGATCTCTGTGGGATCCAGGTCCGCTGCCCAGATTAGCTCAGTCTGCCCGAGGAACGCAGTCTCCGAGACCACCCTGCTCCGCTGCCACCAAAAGTTCCTTGCCGCAGCCACCTGCAAGCCCTTCGAGGTCGGGAGATGGGAGGGTCCATCTTGCCCCGATCGCCCTCAGGGGTACGCAAACTCAGCCGAGCCGCCACACGCCGCACCGATCTCCTCGGGTGCCCAGCTCTCGGGGCCCGCCCACTCCTAGCCACAGCAAATCCAGCAGACCCGTTAATGCTCAGGCAGTGCAGAGCAACACATTCAGTTGGAATTTTGCAGCCACGGACCCGGCACCCGCACGCAAGAGATCTGTCTCTGGTAGAATTTCCCTCTGCCGCTCACCTGGTCGCCATCTTGCCGGAAGTCTCCTCAGTCTGTTTCTTTTGACTAGTGAATTGAGGCCATTTATATTGATGGTTATAACTGTTATACATTGGCTTATTCTTGTCATGCTGTTTACTTGATGTTCCTTTCCTACTTTTGCTGTTTAATTTCTTGTTCTGCTTAAGGGTTCCTTTCTATTGTTCTTTTCCTCTGTCTAGAATATCTTTCAGTACGTT
The DNA here is from genome assembly GCA_004027595.1 of Dinomys branickii. NCBI lineage: Eukaryota > Metazoa > Chordata > Mammalia > Rodentia > Dinomyidae > Dinomys > Dinomys branickii. The sequence continues at coordinate 23,723 of PVLD010015591.1, read as the reverse complement.
TTGTAATGTTGGTTTGGCACTCATGAAGTTCTTCAGTTGGTCTTTAGAGTGGAAATATTTTATTTCTCCACTGAATTTGAAGGATAGTTTTGCAGGATACATCAGTCTGGGTTGCAAGCTGTTTTGTCTCAGAATTTGTAATACCTCACTCCAAGCTCTTCTTGATTTCATGGTTTCTGTTGAGAAGTCTGCTATCATTCTGATGGGCTTTCCTTTATAGGTGATCTATTTCTTTTCTCTAGCAGCTTTTAATATTGTGTTCTTTTGCTGCATATCTGGGATCTTGATTATTATATGTCTGGAAGTGGTTTTATTTGGGTTGTGGTTCATTGGAGTTCTATATGCTTCATTTACCTGCACATCAGTATCTTTTACCATGCTTTGGAAATTTTCTGCTATTACTTCTCCAAATATTCTTTTTATGTCACTTGTGTTGTCTTCTGCTGTTTCACTGATTCCTATTTCTTGCACGTTATTTCTCTTTGCTTCATCTTGCAGCTGTTGGATTGATTTCTCCTGGTTCCTTGTTGAATTTAAGAGATTCTTCCTTTCACAATTGTTAGCTGTCATGCTATCTTCAAAATCTGAAATTCTATCCTCAGAGTCATTCAAGTGGTTTTGCAAGCGTTCAGTGGCAGTTTTCATTTCCTGGAGATCTCTTTGAGACTGTTTCATGTGTTCTAATTCATTCCTGGATTGCTCATGTAACATTTCCATTTGTTGCCTTTGATCTTTTAGTCTTTTATCTGTTTCTTCTCTGTATGTGTGAAGCATTTTTTTTTTCGGTACTAGGGATTGAACTCAGGACCCTGCGCTTGCTAGGCAAGTGCTTATTCCACTGAGCTATATCCCCAGCCCGTGCGAAGCATTTCTTCCATTATTATTTTCATTTCATTTTTTGCCTGAGAGATATTTCAGATTTAATCTCTTCTATGGCCTGATGGAGTTGTTTCTTTACTTCAGATGTGATCATTTCAGAAATTTTTGGTATGTGGTTTCCTAGTTCCGCTGTCGTGTCCTGTACTTGTTCTGGGTGTTTTGTTCTAAGACTGCATTTTGCCCCTTTGTCTTGTCATTTTGAATGTCAGATGACTAGTGCTGAGCTACTGACTGCCCAGGCAGCTCACAAAGGACTCTAGGGACCCTAGTTTACTTGGATGTCAATCTAAACCCCAGGTGGTAGCAGACCTTGGACCAATGGGCCCAGGGACCCCAGGCAATTGCTGGGGTGCATGACTCAGACCACACCTATTATAGTGGGGGAGTGCTAGGCTTCAGTACCTGAGTATCAAGTGTATGGACGGGAAGTGTGTGAGCCTCAGTCTTGAAGCCTATGTTTATTAGGACTCGGCTTCTGCTTCCGAATCCTCAGGTAGCTGGCCGGGGGGAGCAGGGCTCTCCTCCCAACTCCGAGGACCCCAGAGCCTGAAGCTGATTCCACACTTCAGGTCTCAACCACCAACAGGGATGGGCCTTCCCAGTTGGAGTCCCTTCATAACTCTAAGGTGTGGAGCAGAACCCAGGTGTATGCCTTACCAGAGGAGAAGGGTTGAGCTGCTCATGTGGCCTCGCAGGTCAACTTCTGTCACTGGAGAAAGGTCCAAGTCCCACAGCTGGGAAACGCCGTGCCACTTAGATGTCGACACCAGTTGGCCTTTGTCGCTGGAGAAAGGTCTGAGCCGCACAGTCAGAATCTGGGCTGGAAACACCACACCGCTCAGATGTCGGCACTGGTGGGCCTTTGTCGCTGGTGTTGACATTTTATTTTAAACAGAAAAAAAAATAACAATGGTTGTGATATTACATATTGTTATCTTTAGCTCTGTATGGTTTCTAATGTTTCTTTATTATTTCTTATTCTCTTCACAGACATTTTAATTCTTCTGTTTCCAAATATCTTTTTCCTTGATCAGCCCAGTTAATGGTATTTCTATTAATCTAGATATTTCAGCAAGAAACGTTATTCCTTCCATTCAGTCCCACTGTACCTCCCCCTAAAATATTTCCAATTCATCAAATTCCTTCCATTGCAACTCCCCTTGTCTAAACCTTTGCCATTTTTCTCTTTAAGTGTGTAAAGACCTTCTTCTAACGATCTTCCCATTATCTGACAGTGACTTTCTCCAGACAATTCTTCCATAGTGAGCAGACTAATCTTTAAAAGTAAAATAAATCAGGATGAGTCAAATAACTTCAAATGAGAAGTACTGACCCATACCTCTAGGAATAAAATTCAGTCTCCTTATAGAGTTTTTGCCATTTATATTTTAGATATTTTTCTTTAAGCTGATGTTTCACTGTTTGCTCACCCACTCAATTCTAGCCTCATTTCCTCCGAGACGTTCCCTTCTCCACGTTCGAGAGTATCTCATTTCCTTTACTTTATATTGTTTCCTCTGTCTCTTCATGTGCTATCTCCTCTCATTTTTCATCTGAGTACCTTGCCCATCTCTCTGTCCATGCCACGTTTCTATTTCATTACATTATTTACCACTTTCATAGGACTCACTACACTTACATTTTTCTTTCATATTTATGTTTTATTCTCCTTCTCTATTTCTTTCCTGAAATTTTATCTGCTTCTTCAACTTACAAAAAATGTAGGCCACCAAGATATTTCATTATGTAAATGGCCTCTGGATTAGGACGGTTATGCAATTCTCTTATGACAAGAAGATGCTAAAGGTAGCTATGTTTTTAAAAGTGTGTTTTCTCTATTTCATACTCAATTATTTCTTGAGCATCTCCATGTACTTCTGATACATATTTCAAAACCATTATATATAATACTTTATTCTTTACCTTCCCCACATATGACACATGAGTTTTCCTTTAAAAGATGAGTGAACTACTAGTTCTACTGGTAGTTTTCCAACTAAGAAGTCTGAGAGTCAACATTGACTGTCTTTTACTTCAAATGCATCCCATCAATAGACAGTATCTAAATAAATATTAAATGTCTCTGAACCTGTCCCCCCCGTCTGTTCTGCCATCTCCCTCCATTCGCATGGCACCAACTCACACTAGACTGATGCGGCAGAACAAGGTAACAGTTTGTCGTTATAGTTTCCTATTCCTATTTTCTGAAACAAACTACAGTGAAATTGAAATGAAGTTGCAGACACCACGTCAAATTACATCTCTGCTCATGCTGCTGTGCACAGCTGGGCACCGCTCATACACGGTAACAGAGCCACCTGGGTTCTTTCCATAATCCTAACCAAACATTCCCTTAAGATGTCAGTGCCTTCTGCAGCCTCTTGGGAGAACAGTGACCAAAACACTCCGGTAGTCTCAGCTATTTACTGCTGAGATCAATTGCTTTATGTTGTCAGATTCCTCAGGGTCTGATTACCTCACGATCCTTTGCAAGTACATTTTTATGTTAGGGAGAATTTCACTTTCCCTTTCCTTTTGTACTTTTCAGCACTTGGATTTCTCCTGCTTGCTCTTAGCCATCCATCAAGGCGACTCAGACTTGGTTACTTGCTCAGGCTGTCTTCCCACTGGGTCTGGAATCTTCCCCTGCCTTGCTTATCATTATATTTCCAGCAGCGAGCAGAGTGCCTGAGACATAACAGACATTTTACTGATATTTACTGAATAAACTCATGCCTCGCCTAAGCCTGCTCATTACACTTTTAATTTTTAATGAATCTCTACTAAAGCATAATACTTTTAAAAACAACAAACTATCAAGTGTACAGTTTGATAAATCACTGCGTCACCACCTTATTCAATCTTGTAGTAACACATTATAAGCTTTGTGTTAAAACATTAGAGACTTACTTTCTTATCTCTGGAGGCCAGAAATGCAGAATAAGTATCGTTGTGGCCTCAAGCTGCACTCATTTTCCTCCAAATGACACTATTTGTAGGAACAAATTATTTCTTCTCATCTTGTATACTTTATATCTATGTTTGCCTTGTGAACCCGCTAGAATTCTCAGCAGTTCATCAGAAATAGTCTTAAGTATAACTTTGTCTACATCTAGGAAGTATATTTCTATTGTGACACTTTATGAAGGTATTTTATAGATACTTCATTTCAGCCTTGAGATAATTTACCTTCCTCTGAAAGGACTCAGTTTGTCCTCTGCTTGACAGGCAGAGTGGCCTGAAAGGCACAGTGAAGGGGAGGACTTGCTGTGCCATAACTGAGTTGCATTTCAATATGCCTATGCACACCTTTGACTTTCTGCAGCTGGTCTTTCCAGATCTTTTGAATGAGAGCTGATTTATTCATTTGACATATCACCCTGGCAAATACTAAAAACAAATTCTGTCTCTGAGGTCTAGTGAGTTTTCAATCTTTATTCTTCAGTTCCAAGAAACCAGCTAACCTCATTGGTTTCTCTGCTGCCAGAGGAAGCCTAGATCATGCACTTTAAAGGGTGAAGAGAAGTCACCAAGGAAGAGGAGGTGCAGAATGTCTGCTGACCCTGTAAGGCCCTTGCTCTGGGGAAGCAGTGGCCTTGCTGTCCTCACTGTTTCAGTGATCGCCAAATGCCCTCAACAGGTGTATACTACATTTTACTTGGCTTTTCATTTCTCCCAAGAGTAACATGGGTCTGACATAAGCCTCATTATCCTAAATAGAAAAATAAATAGCATCTTCTTATTTAAATTTATATCCTCATGAATGTCTATTTATTTTAAATGAAGAAAATATTGTTATTTTTCAATTTCCTCATCAAATGTATTCATTTTGGCAGTGTTATCCACTGGCTCCAACATCCAGTAATGAATAAGGCATCTGTGGTAAATTGACTTGTATATGAGCTATTTATAATACAGTATATTAAAATATTAATGCCTAGAATATATTTTTCTAATATTTACTTATGATCTGCAAAAATTTCATATTTAAAATGTGTTTCTAGCTAACAACATGTAGTTGATTCTTGCTTTTATAACCAAGCTATCAATCTGTTTTTAAATTGGTGTATTTGTAAGTAACATTTAATGTGAAATAATCTATTTGGCTTTATTTTTTATTTTTTCTTTTTTTTATTATTTTCAAAGTAAAAGAACAAAAGCATATTAACAAACAGACACAAAGTAGCATAAGTATACTACAATCAAAACTGAGTTACAGACAAGGTGACAGGGAATCAACAATGGTTGTCGCATTACATATTGATAACTTCGAAGTGTATATTCAGGAACATAGCTACAGACATGCAAAATTGATCAAACAATTAATCATCAACTATTCCTTACAATAAAGTGAGCTAAGTCAGTAGTATAACTATGTTAGAAATGCTGCATACACATACATACTTACTTACATATTTTTTATATAATTTTTCCTTGTTTTTCTTTTTTTCTCTTTTCAAGTGTGAAAGAAAAAGAACTACATCAACAAAAAAGAGGAAAGCATTAATAAACAGACACAAATTAGCACAATAACAGTATAATCAGAATTGAATTGTATACAAAGCAACAGAAAACCAACAATAGTTGTTGCATTGCATATTGATATCTTCAAAGAGTATGCTCAGGAGAACACATATAGACATACAAGACTGATCAGTCAACCAGTCAGCAACTATTACTTACCATTAAGTGACATAATACAATAGTAGAATCATGTTAGCCATCCTGCATATACGTATATACTTACACACATACATACATTTTTGCCTCGTTCTTTTCTCCTTTCACTCATCCGATCTGTTCTTTGCTTTCGAACGGATTTCCTTCATGTCTCTTAGTTTATATTCCCAACCTGAGGTTCTTCCACCAGTGACACAATACGTTGCCTGCACATGTACCTCTCATTTATTTCACTTATGAGTATGGCGTCCAATTTTGACCATTTGCCTACAAAGGCCCCAAATCTATCCCTCTTTATAGCTGAATAATGTTCCATTGTATAAAAATGCCACAATTTTTTAATCCAGTCTTCCATGAATGGACACTTGATTACTTCCACAATTTAGCTATTACAAATTGTGCTGCTATACATATGGGTGTACATATATCTGAGTGATATGATGCTTTCAGATCTTCTGCAAAAATACCCAGAAGGTGAATAGCTGGTTTGAATGGAAGCGCTAGACCTAGTTTGCTGAGAAATCTCCAAACTGCTCTCCACAGTGGTTGCACCAGTCTGCATTCCCACCAGCAGTGCAGTAGAGTCCCTATTTCTCCCCAGCCTCGCCAGCATTTGTTATTGGATGATTTTTTCATACTGGCTATTCTTACTGGGGTGAGATGAAATCTTGATGTTGTTTTTATATGCATTTCTCGAATGACTAAGGATGTGGAACATTTTCTCATATGTTTATTTGCCATTTGTATTTCTTTATCTGAGAAGTGTGTATTCATCTCAGATGCCCATTTCTGGATTGGGTCTTTGAATTTGGATAGGTACATGTTTTTTAATTCTTTGTATGTTCTAGATAGAAGACCTTTGTCTGAGGGACAGCCAGCTAGGATGTTTTCCCAATTTGTAAGTTTTCTTTGTACTTTGCTGGTGATTTCTTTAGACGTACAAAAACTTTTCAGTAGGATGAGGTCCCAATTATTGATTCTTTGAAGTGTTTCCCTTGCAGTTTCATTTTTGTTCATGAACTCTCTGCCTACTCCTATGTCTTCAAGATTTTTACCTACTTTCTCTTCCAGTCGATTTAGAGTTTCTGTTTTAATATTGAGGTCTGTGATATATTTTGACCTGAGTTTGGTGCATGGTGATAGACGTGCATCTATTTTGAGATTTTGGCAAGAGGCAAGCCAGTTTTTCCAGCACCATTTATTAAACAGGCCATCCATTTTCCAGTAAGTTTGGTTGACCCCCCCCCCTTTGTCAAATATTAGGTAGCTGAGTGGGTTTTTCGTTATGGTTGCATCTTCCAGCCTGGTCCACTGATCCTCAGGTCTGCTTTTTAACCAGTACCAGGATGGTTTTATTACAGTAGCTTTGTAGTATAATTTCAGGTCAGGGATTGTGATTCCACCTGACTTGTCCTTGTTGCCCAGGATTGCTTTTGCTATTCTGGGTCTCTTCTGGTTCCAGATGAATTTAAGGCATATTTTCTCTAGATCTTTGAGGTATTCTAATGGTAGTTTAATGGGAATTGCATTGAATCTGTACAGCAGTTTTGGTAATATGGTCATTTTCACAATGTTAGTTCTTCCTAACCAAGAGCGGGGGATGTTTTTCCATTTATTGAAATCCTCTTCGATCTCTTTTTTGAGAGTACTGTGGTTTTCACTGAATAAATATTTCACATTCTTTGTTAGATTGATTCCTAAGTATTTCAATTTCTTGGATGCTATTGTAAAAGGTATGGTTTCCTCAATTTCTCTCTCAGTCTGTTTGTTGTTCGTGTATAGGAATGCTATTCATTTTTGGGTGTTGAGTTTGTATCCAGCTATGCTGCTGTATTTGTCAATTAATTCCAGGAGTGTTCTTGTGGAGTTTTGGGGGTCCTCCTTGTATAGTATCATGTCATCTGCAAATAGTGATAGTTTGACTTCTTCCTTGCCTATTCTTATTCCTTTTATTTCTCTCTCTTGTCTGATTGCTCTGGCTAGTGCTTCCAGAACTATGTTGAATAGGAGTGGTGACAAAGGACATCCTTGTCTTGTTCCTGGCTTTAAAGTGAAAGTTTTCAGTTTTTGTCCATTTAGTATGATGTTGGCTGTTGGTTTGTCATAGATGGCTTTGATCAGATTGAGGTAGAGACCAACTATTCCTATTTTTTCCAAGGTTTTTAGAATGAATGCATGTTGGACTTCATCGAAAGCTTTTTCTGCATCTACTAAGATGATCATGTGGTTTTTGTCTTTGGCTGCATTGATATGATGTATTACATTACTTGATTTGCGAATATTGAAACATCCCTGCATTCCTGGAATAAATCCTACCTGGTTGTGGTGTATAACTTTCCTTATGATTCGCTGTATTCTCTTTGCTAGTATTTTGTTGAGTATCTTTGCATCTATGTTCATTAGAGAGATTGGCCTATAGTTCCCTTTCTTGCTTGGGTCCTTCTCTGGTTTTGGTATCAGTATAATACTTGCCTCCAGAATTGTATTAGGGAGAGTTGTTTCCTTTTCAATTTAATTGAAGAGTTTGAGGAGTGTTGGCATTAAATTTTCTCTGAATGTTTTATAGAATTCTGCTGTGAATCCATCAGGGCCTGGGCTTTTCTTTGTTGGTAAGTTTTTAATGACATTTTCAATCTCATTAATTGATATAGGGTTGTTCAGGATTTTTGAATCTTCCTGATTCAATTTTGCTAATTTGTACCTTTCTATGAATCTGTCCATTTCTTCGGAATTTTCTATCCTATTTGAGTAAAGATTTTCAAAGTAGGTATTAATGATCTTTTGGATTTCTGTGGGATCTGTAGTGATTTCATCTTTTTCATTCCTTATTGCATGAATCTGAGTTCTTTCCCTTCTTTTCTTGTTAAGGTTAGCTAGGGGTTTATCAATTTAATTTATTCTGTCGAAGAACCAGCTCTTTGGTTCACTTATATTTTGCAGAGTTTTCTTCATCTCTATTGCATTAATTTCTGCCCTGAGTTTTATAATCTCCTCTCTTCTTTGGGCTTTTGGTTTGGCTTGTTGCTCTTTTTGTAAGAGTTTGAGGTGTAGCATTAGGCTATTTATTTGCTCTCTTTCTGTTGTCTTCGTATATGAGTTCATTGCTATAAATTTCCCTCTGAGGACTGCTTTCATTGCATCCCACAGATTCTGGTAAGTTGTATTTGCATTTTCATTTATTTGTAGGTATTTTTTAATTTCTTCTTTAACTTCTTGTGTGGCCCATTGGTTATTCAGGATGTTGTTGTTTAATTTCCAAGCATTTATGCGGTTTTTGGAGTTCTCTTTGTCATTAATTTCCAATTTCATTGCACTGTGGTCCGGTAATATGCATGGGATAACTTCAATTCTTTTGCATGTAGGCAGATATGCTTTATTGCCTAGAATGTTGTCAATTTTAGAGAAAGACCCATATGCAGCTGAGAAAAATGTGTATTCTGATGTTGTGGGGTGGAACACTCTGTATACATCTACTAAGTCCATTTGTTCACACTTTTGGTTCAGGTTTGTTATTTCTTTCCTGAGTTTCTGTCCAGTTGACCTGTCTCTTTGCGTCAGAGGGGTGTTTAGGTCCCCTATTACAATAGTGTTATCAATTATTTGATTTTTCATGTCTGTTAGGATTTGACTTGTAATGTTTGGTGCTCCATTGCTTGGTGCATAAATGTTTAGGATTGTTACCTCTTCCTCTTGCAGCTTTCCCCTAGCTAGAATATAATGGCCTTCTTTATCTCTTTTGATTGTTTTTGGTTTGAAGTTTACATTGTCTGCAAACATAATAGCTACCCCTGCTTTTTTCTGGAAACCTGTTGCATGGAAAGTTGTTTTCCATCCTTTAACTTTCAGCCTGTGGATTTCTTTTTGAGTAAAATGGGTTTCTTGTATGTAACATATCGTTGGATTGTGTTTCTTAATCCACTCTGCCAATCTTTTCTTTTTGACTGGTGAATTCAGGCCATTTGCATTAATGGTTATAATGGTTATATGTTGGCTTATTCTAGTTGTTGTTTTCGTACTTTTGCTCTCTGTTTACTTGCTTGTTCTGTTTGAGGGTTCCTTTCTATTGTTTTTGTGATTGTGGTCTCTTTTTTCTCTGTTGAGAATATCTTTTAGTGCTTTTTGCAATGCTGATTTGTCACTCATGAAGTTCTTCAGTTGTTCTTTGTCGTGGAAATATTTTATTTCTCCATTGAATTTGGAGGATAATTTTGCAGATTACATCAGTCTGGCTTGGAAGTTGTTTTGTCTCAGAATCTGTAATACCTCACTCCAGGCTCTTCTTGATTTCATGGTTTCCATTGAGAAGTCTGCTGTAATTCTGATGGGCTTTCCTTTATAGGTGATCTGTTTCTTTTCTCTAGCAGCTTTTAATATTATGTTCTTTTGTAGATTCTGGGATCTTGACTATTATATATCTGTGTGTTGTTTTGTTTGGATTATGGCTCGTTGGGGTTCTATTTGCCTCAATTAACTGTACTTCAGTACTTTTACCGTATTTGGGAAGTTTTCTGCTATTATTTCAGCAAATATTCCTTTTATATCATTTGTGTTGTCTCCTGCTGTTTCACTAACTCCTATAACTCAAATATTATTTCTTTTTGCCTCATCTTGCAGCTGTTGGATTGATTTTTCTTGGATCCTTGATGACTTTATGAGATTCTTCCTTTCACACTCATTAGCTGCCATGCTGTCTTCAAAATCTAAACTTCTATCTTTGGCTTCATTTAAGAGGTTTTGCCAGCTTTCAATGGAAGTTTTCAATTCCTGGCAATCTCTTTGGATCTGTTTCATTTGTGGTAATTCACTCCTAAATTGCTCTTGTAATGTTTCCATTTTTTTCCTAATTTCTTCTATTCTTTTATCTATTTCTTCTCTGTGTGTGTGGAATGTTTCTTCCATTATGGTTTTCAGTTCATTTTTTTGTCTGAGAATATTTCTACTTTAATCTCTTTTGTGGCCTGATGGAGTTGTTTCTTTACTTCGGATGTGATTGTTTCCCAGATTGCAGGTATGTGACTAATTTCTGCTTTAATCTGTTCTATGGCCTGATGGAGTTGTTTTGTTACTTCAGACGTAATTGTTTCATAAATTGCAGGTATGTGGCTTATTTCTGCTTTAATCTCTTCTATCGCCTGTTGGAGATGTTTCTTTATTTCGAATGCAATCGTTTCAGAACTTGCAGGTATGTGGCTTCCTAGTTCCCCTATATCCTTGCCTCCAGGACTTGTTCTGGGTGGGGTTGAGTTCTGAGACTGCGTTTTTTTCTTCTGTCTTCCCATTTTTGGATATCAGATTCAAACTACTGATCTATAAATTACCCAGGCAGTTCACCAGGCAGAGGTCCATTGCAAAGGCTGCTCCAATAGCCTTCTTCTCTTCAGGGGAATGTCCCTTAATCTTTCTGGTAAGCGTTCTGCTCAAAAGGCTGCTGAGATGCTGGTTTGTGGGCTGAGCTTCTCCCTACCCAGAGACCTGGCTGCGGTGTGTAAACAGCTCCCCCGCCCGCCCAGGGATCCCTGCAGTCATGGGGGCCAAGCTCCTCCCCCACTCAGTGATCCAGTCGGTCGTGTTGCGCCATCAGCTCACCCGTCTCGGAATCTGTGCAGGCAGGAAGGTCCCAAAGTGCTGATATTTTGTGCTTTGCCCGCGATCCGCTGCTCCCCTGTGCTTCTCTGTCTCCTGGGCGCTCTCACAGGTGTAGGCAATTGCAGCCGCCGCAGTGCCCACAGGCTGCAGGCCGAGGAGGGCACCAGCAGCGGTGATGGGGACCGGAGCGGGACCCTGGTCCGCAGCCCAGATTAGCGCAGCCTGCCCAAGGAGCATGGGCTCTGAGTCCGCCCCACGCTGCAGCCACCAAAAAGCCAATTTCTGGTCACAGCCGCTGGCAAGCCGCGCAGGGTTGGGAGGCGGGAGGGTTTGGCCAGCTGCAGGTACCCTCAGAGCGTGCGGACCAGGTCGAGGTGCAGCCCGTGCGCTGTGCCCAGCGCCTCAGGTGCCCAGCGTTATGGGCCTGCCCACGCCTCTCCAACGCAGCCCAGGCAGCGCAGAGCAACACGTTCAGTTTGAATTTCGCGGCTGCGGTCCCGGCACTTGCACGCACCGAGCCTGTCTCGAGCTGGAGCTCTCTATCAGTGAGGATCTTCGTTTTGCTGCTCACCTGGTTGCCATCTTCCCGGAAGTCTCTCTATTTGGCTTTAAATCTATGTTTTTAATTGTGTTCTGCTTAGCTCATCTATCTGCAGGGTTTTTTTCTTTTCTTGGATGAGCTGAGTCTTAAATAATTCTACTTTGTTTCTGTTCTCAGGTTATCAGTTATCTTGGCTGTTTTTCTCTAATCGTTGTTTTATAGTTTGTAAATTATATCTTTAACATGTAACCATCTATTTTTAAACAATACTAATGAGGCCATTATCTACATTTTGTTATATGCTCTATATAATATTTGTTAAGTAACTAGGTAATTAAAAAGAAGAAATATATAGTATATAAAGTATAAGAATGTATAATATATTAACACACAGATTATTATTCATAGTATTATAATATACTATGTAATATATACATTATACAATGTTATGTTATAAATGTAATGACATAGTCTATTATACTGTTGCAATTATTGATATAGCATATTATATATTATAATATATTGTATAAGTATTATGTTATATAAGATTATATTATTCTCTTTTATAAGAACTTTTCAACAATGTGATATCATTTTACCTTTCCATTTTTCTGTATTTCAAATATTTTTAATTTCTATATGTCTTACAGACTTTACGAAGTACAAAAGAAATTAATATTTTTTTTAAAAACCGTCAGAATAAGAAAGCATCATGTGACCTAATATATGTGTCCCACACAAGAATCAGAGGCTCTGACATCAAGGAAAAGAGAAATAGATGTTCCAGTTGAAGAAGAGAAAGTGAATTATCCTTTCATTATGTTTGTGTCCTACTTTAGGTCTCAAAAGTTTGGAGGCTATCCTTCCACATTGATGTGGATGGGTCTTCTCTATGTACAGGTTCAAGTACTAGTGAAACACCCATAAATGATCCCTGCAAAATTCTAAAGTTAGAGTTGTACATTTCAATAAAAGAAAAGGAAAAATGGTTAAAAGGAATATACACAACCAGTATCAGTTTAATGCACTTGACAGACAGAAGTAGCAAAGACCTTTCAGTATAAAATTCATACCCAGCCTGAAGTCTATTGGGTCTGTTTTACAAAACGTAGTAACACTAAAATTATCTAATGTTTTATGCTTCAAAAAGTGGGAAATAGTTATTAGCAATTTCAACCTACATGTGAGAATACTGATGATCAGCACAGTAAAATGTCCTGATTGTTCAGGTATATAGTCAATGCCTTGCTCCAGTAAGACTGAGGGGGGATCTACAAGTAATAGTATGACTCCTTCCATGTTTACTGTACAACAAAATTGTTTTCAACACTGTGTAAAAATACATAAGAGGAAGTCAAGTTTTACAGATCACTACCATGTTTGGCATTGTACAAGTGAAGTTGAACAAAATTACAAAGTTAATAATAAAGTTTAAATAATGTGATGATTCACAATAAGACCATGTGCATAAGTCTAAAATTCTGCCTTTCCTAAGACTAGGCATGCAGATAATTTATATGCATATAGTATATTCAGTATAACTAAAATACTGAATATAGAGTGATAACAATTGCAGGTTTCTTATTTTCTATTATTAATAGTTCTATTTTTCAGTTTTAGAATTCATTTAGTCTCTGGTACAAGCCCTTTTTATAATCCAAATCTCAAGCAGAAATACATTAGAAAGTGCTTGGTTAGGATGTGAAACTATACCTGATAGATGCTTTCCATCTTTATTTTTGGATATGTGTGAATTTTACTTTCCTTCTTCTTTCTTCAAAGATAAAAAATTAAAGAATAGATTTGCTCCTTATTTGCAGATAATTAATGTTATTTTGTGAATTTTTGTGTTTTAGATACATGTGGAATTAACCTACTCTTTAAATTTAGTTAGCATCTGTCACATTTGAAAACAATTTCAAATATATTTACAATTTCTTTGAATAATGTAGAACTCATTAAGATTAACTTACCCTACATTTACAATAAATAAAGTTGAAAAACATGTCACAAATAAGTAGGAAATATCTAGGAAACAAATATCTAGGAAAATTTTAACTATAAGTAACAATGTGCATCAAATAATATAAAACAAAACAAACAGGAACGAAATGGTAGACAAAAATTATAGTCAACTACATAACTAAATTACAATATTTAATACACAAGGAAAATCTCAGCTAACAGATGTTTACTAATGAGGTGAAATTCATGTTGTAAAATATGAAAAGTTTTACTATATCAAAATGTGGAATAACGTTATAAATAAGTTGTGATGATATCAGAAATTTCAATTTGTGTATTCGATTCCAAAGTACAAAATAACGTTCAATTGAAGAGGATCAAATTTTCATGCATGAGTAACACTTCAGAAGCATTAAATTCTCAAAAGCATTTATAAAGTACTTAAAGTGTTACAAAATATTTTCATGACAAATTGCACTTTAGAATTATAAACAGTAAGTAAAATTGGCATAAATTGTATTCCAGCAGAGCCAGGAACTTTTGTTCTGTTTATGTAATCCCCTTGTTTTCAGGGTGAAAGTCAGTTCTGTAACTCAATAACTCTGATCAGCAGCAAAGACAGCTGTCACGATGCCTTGGTCCCTAGGGTACTCTTTATCATAATTGTTTTCTTATGATAACCCTTAGTCTTTCCAGGAATTTACCTGACGGTTTCTCAATTTCCTCACAGCTGATTTAACATCTTCATTCCTCAGTGAGTAGATAATGGGATTCAACAAGGGTGTACAAACAGTGTAGAAGACAGAGAGGAACTTGTCCACAAAAAGTCTGCTGAAAGGCCATATGTAGAAATAAATGCAAGGCCCAAAGAAAAGAATGACCACTGTGACATGGGCAGTTAATGTAGAAAGTGCTTTCGATGATCCCCTGGAGGACTGGTGCTGAACTGTGACCAAAATGACAGTATATGAAATAAGTAAAGCCATGAAACAGCTCAGTGATATCAGACCACTGTTAGTTAGGGTTATAATTTCCATCCTGTATGTATCCATACAAGCTAACTTTATCACTAGGGGAAGGTCACAGAAGAAGCTGTCTACCTCATTGGGACCACAAAATGGCAGATCCACTGTAAAAGCTAAGTGGCTCACAGAGTGAAGAATACCCACTGCCCAGGAAACAGACACAAAAATTATACAAAGCCTCTGGTTCATAATTGTACTATAGTACAGGGGCTTACATATAGCTACGAATCTGTCATATGCCATCGCTACGAGTAGCATCATCTCACTCCCAACAAAACTATGAAGGAGGAATATTTGGGCCATGCAGCCCTCAAAGGAGATAATCTTGTGCTCAACAAAAAAATCCACAAGCATCTTGGGGGTAGCAAAGTTAGACTGGCAAATATCAATGAAAGAAAGGTTACTGAGCAGGAAGTACATAGGAGAGTTCAGCCCAGAGTCACAGAGAACTACGACAATAATCATGACATTACCTAGCATTGATGTCACGTAGACTATAAAGAAGATGGCAAAAAAGAAAAGCTGAAGTTCCCAAGAACTAGAGAGTCCCAAAAGCACAAACTCAGACACAGCTGATTCATTAAAGTGAGCCATGTATTCGATCCACAGTTACCTAAATAAAAAAATCAGGGAGATATCACCATACTGACATCAAAATATACATATTTCATAAGTAAATATGATAAATTTTCAATTCAATTTAACTTAAGCAAACATATATTAAAAATCAATGTGCTATCATTTAATCCCCATGATTGCTGAAATGTTGGAGGAGTGTGAGAAAAAGAATTAGATTTAAATTCTATCATAATTAGGACTGTTGGTCTATTAGGAAATATATAAAATGAGAAATAGGCAAATATGAGTAAATGATACATTAATGCCATAAATATTAGTAGAGTGAAAGGTCCCAAAGCAATAAGGCAAATTTTGGGTTAAATAAACTCATCCAATATTTAAAAATATTTAAAGCTTGGAATTTGCAGCAAAAAAAATTGAAGACAAGGCTGTTACTGACAGAGGAGATCTCAGTAATAAAGATAAGAGGATAAGCTAGGACACACATTCAAGGACCCATAGAGTGCATGGTCCTGTGGAGGAGAGGGCGGGCTACAGAGCAATGAAATTAAATTGGGAGTGTTTGCACAGAGCAAATTGTGGATACAAAAGCCTTAAATGCAATGGGCTACATTAATGTTCTTCAAGTTAGAATCATAAAATATTTGAAAGTATTATATGAAGTTTATTAGAGACAATTTGCTATAATATGGAAAATACTCGAGTGACATTCTTGAAGTTTTTTTGAAGGCCAAGAACACTTACATTGACTCTTTGTAATGATAGTTAATCAAAATTCATCTTTATCACACAAAGCCCAATCAGTGACATCAACTAGTCTTTTTCTTTTTTCTTGTATCTCTACACATGTATGACTCAATTCACAAAAAAAAAAAGAATTTCAAAAGAAAAAAGCTAAGCAACATGTAAATTGCCTCAAATTCTTTTTGACATTTTGCTGATCCCAGAAGAAAACAAATCTTTCATAAATGCCTTAGGGAACATTTTGGCTTTAGCTCTGCATACCCAAGGGTACATAACAGATATTTGTCATTTACTGATTGATGTCCTGTATTTCATATACCTTAACACTTTGTTGGGACCAAGTAACTTAGATTTAACTAAACAATGAATAGTGCTAAAAGTAAAAATTATATCACTAACTATAAACCATCTAATATTATTTCAATTATTCATAAGTGTTCACTATGTAATTTCAGTATGGATGTTTAAAAATTAATACTATTTTAGAGACTTTTTTTTTGGTCCTGGGAATCAAACTCAGGACCATCCATTTCCCAGGTTTCCAGGTAGGCGCTTATGCCGTTGAGCTATATCCCCAGCCAGGACTTCTATCTTTATATTTCTTTATGATAGCAACTGTTAAGGAGCATTTAAAGACAAGGCATAGTGGCACATGCCTCTAATCCCAGCTACTTAGTAAATTGAGGCAGGAGGATCTCAACATCAAGGCTGACCTGAATAACTTACCAAGATCTTGTCACAAAATTAAAGAAAATAACTTAAAGAATAGGATGCAAGATAAGGGTGGAATGCTAGTAAGCAAAGCATAACTCTTGTGACAGAACATGTATTTTTTGATACTGCTATAATTATATTTCTTAATAATAACAAAAAATTGTTACAGGATAAAATACTTCAGAATTTTATTCTGTGGTAGGATATGCCACTTAAATAAATACAAAATATTTTCTATGTACTTCTATTGTAACAATGACTTGATATTATAATATTAATAACAATAACTTTTCTGAGTACCATACTGTCTAAATTCTAGGCACTCCCCTAAATATATTAAACTGCACTGAGTCAGTTAATTCTCACACTATAAAAGTAGCTGCCATTAACACATACATTTTAAAACTGAGAGACCTGAGGCACAGAAAAGCGCAGACTAGTACATGTCCTGACCCTGCACAACTAATAAGTCCCATGGCTAGAGTGATGATTTCTGTCATAAATCAGGAAAGGTTTTGAACAAATAATTAAAGCTAAATCTTCAGAGTGGTAGAGAACAGACTTGGGTTCAGTCTAAGCTCCCAAACATTGTAATGGAAGAAACAGTTCCTAAACCTTTTCAAACTTCTTTTCGAAATGTATAAAATAGTGACTGCACTTGCTACATCTCATGATGCACCATATCAGCCATTTATGTAACAAATGAGGAAAAAGAGACAGAGGTAGAGGCAGTGGTGAGAGAGAAAAACAGGAAAGAAGCAGATGGGAGACAGAAAGAGAAAGAATAAAGTATATTTATGCATCAGAGTTAGGAGTACTATACATTTTTGGAAACCATTTAACGTTTGAAAACAAAATTTTCTGAAAATATCCAACTTTCCTCCAAATTCCACCTTTCTAATACTTAGAATGTGATAATATTTGTCACCCTTCATTTTTCAAAATACAGGAAAATATAGAAAATCCTCTACTAACTGACTTCTCACAATTTCTTATTTGAAGTAAAACATCTTGGGTTCAATATTATATCTCATTTTCAGTGATTGAAGTAGACACCCCTTGTGAGGATGGGTAGCATTTGTTACTCACTAGCCATGGGATTAAACTTAGAAGATAGATATTCCCAAAGCTATTTTATCTTTAAAGTTGTAAGTGGGCTGGGGATATAGCTCAGTGGAGTAAGTGCCTGCCTGCCAAGCTCAAGGTCCTGAATTCGATCCCCAGCACCAGCAAAGAGAAAGTTATGTTTAATAATGCATATCATCTACAAAAGTACTCACAATTCCTTGGGTTATGAAGCTTTTCAATTAATTCATGATTCACTGGTTCATTGCCACTTAGCTTCCAAGTCAGGTATTTTCAGATCTCAAAATATCTCAAAAGAATTTCCTCATTTTTGTTGTAAAACCAAGTTAGATACCCTAGATCTGATATTAATATTCTTCTCTAAAATTTGCAGTAGGACTCTGAAACCACAACCATGAATGATTTTTCTTGATCTTAATTTATAACACTTCATTATTTATAAGTCCAGAAGCAGCAGCCATGAAAGACCCCAGAGAGACCACTACTCTGCTTTGGTCCGCCTTTGTCTATTAAAAGTGAATATGAAAGTTATGAATAAAAGTTTAACTAATGACTAAATATGTGTATAGAAAGTGTAACCGAGCACAAGGAGGGAGCGATGGTAGTTGTAACACCCTTTCCTCTGTGCATCAGATTGCGCGCGATTTATACCAGGGATCCCCAGACCCAGAGCGGGAGAGTCCTACAGAGAACTAGAGAACAGGATTTGCCACTCCCAGGTTGTTTCCACTTTAACTGAGACAGCAAGAATTGTCCTTCTATTTTCTTTTAGTTGCTGACTTAGCTTTCAAAAGAGTTTATTGATTCTTTCCTGTCTTACAGTGTGTCACAATTGCATGGATAGTACTTACACTTTTAATAACTTCCTTCTTATTTTCTCCAAATTTGGCACCTCCAGCTTTTTTGCAAGATTGTCCCTTTCCACTATGAGTCTTTATACCAAAAATATTTATAACAGGATCTTCACTTAAAGCATTTTAATTTGGCAGCTGCGCTAACCTCTGCAGACGCAAGGCACTCAGGTCCTGCCCTGAGGTAATGAAGACCCTGTACCGACCGCCCTAACTATCCAGCTGCTGTACCATAAGGCAAAGCCATAAAAAGCCCTCTCTCCTTACTCCAGGAACCTGATTGCTTTGGGGAGTCAGAAATTACCCTTCAGACATCTGAGGTCGCCTTGCAGTGGGAGTAATTATGCTTTACAAAATGTTTTTTTTTTCCAGGAATAGAAAAGGAACATTTTCTAGTAACTAATGTTTATATAAGAAAGTAAAAGGCTACTTGATTTTAACTGTTGGCAAGAAAGATAAATTTTCAACTTCTAGCTTTCTGTCTACAAACAAATCACACAATTTGTCAAATAATTGTGTAGCATCAGAGTGCTCTCCTCCAATACCAAGAGGCTTTCTACTTCGCAAGGCACTTTAGCACACTGCTTGTCCTACCGCCTATCATCCGAAAAACAGGTGTGTCTCCACTTCACTTTTACAGCTCTTCCTGTGCTTCAGGAGCTTCTGACTTTTTCTCCATGACAAATCATCCGTTTTCCTCCAAAAATATATCAATAGTTATTTGAACTGAGTTTGACTTATCTTTTGTATCTCCAACATTTCTCGTACAAATCTCAAATGATCAACTTTAAAGAACAAAATAAAATATAAAATTCCCTAACAGTGGCATACACTCCAACATTATTTGAGAAATTCTGGAAAAAAGTCTAAGTATCTATAAATTTAAAAGTGGAAAATTAAAATATTTACAAAATAAAATGCATTTAATACTAAAACTGACAAGTGTAATATAATTAACATATAAGTTTAAAATATGCTTAGATAAACATTTGAAATTGGTAAATTATGAATACATTTTTATAAACAAAAATGAAGCATAATTTTGAAATAAAAGTATAAAAATATCCAGAGGACTAATGCAAATTCCAACCAATATAAAGTCTAATTCAGCAATGGCAAAATACAAGCGATTATTATGTATATAATGGTGAATTTAGAATATATCATTTAAAATTTTTATCCTCTACTCTTTGTATCTTCCATGTGTCCTTGTGAGTAATATTTTAAAAGTTAGAAATAATACATCTTAAAAAGGAAAACATTCATAAGTATTGAGAGGAAAGACAATAGAAAAAGGAACTATTAAAATAGACACAAAATAGATAAAATGCAAAGGACCTAAAAAAGTTATTCTTAAATATGCAAGTGCTAAACAATGAAAATTTTTAGAATATTAAAAAGGATTGAAAAACATCAACAGGTATGTGTTTTTGGTAGATTAGAGACAAGTCTTTTCAAAAAGTTAAATTTAAATGTTTTAATTTAAACTGTGAAGATAATACAAATATAATGCAATACCTTACAGAAAATTACAATGATTTATAGAAGTTGACAAATTATATTTCAGTATGCACTTATTTGAAATCGCTCCTTGAGTTTTTAATGTTTGATTATATTTTTATAAAAACTTGAGGATGGTAATACACACTTGAATATTTTACATTACAGAGCACTGTTCAAGATTTTAAATGCACTTCCAAAAATATATAATCTTGTAGGAAAAATAAGCAAAAATAGCAAACATATACAACATAAAAATTAACCTTTGGGCCATCTCTGCCTCTGCCAGGACCCAGATGAAGGTGTGGAGGGCTGCCTCTCCCATCACTGCAACCCCGGTGAACCACACTGGAAGGCCAGGGGAACAGCCCCTCCCCTCACTGCTACCATGGCTGAGGTGAACTGCTCTAGAAGTCCCAGAGATCAGAGGAAATGCCAGCAGCACAGGAGGATCCCAACTAGAGTGCACAGAATGGACATGTTGGGCTAGTGGCTGAAGAGTCTAAAGCAGCAATAACAACACACGCCAAATGTGGTGAGTTAGGTGAACCCCTTGTGTGTGGGGACAGGAACATACAGAATAGAAGCAGGCAGGTGGGGTCACACCAGTATTCTCTCTTATTGTTGTTATTTGTGCTTGTGTTTTTCTTTTTCTTTGATTCTGTCTTTTTCCTTTCTCTTTTCTTATTATTTCCTCTTCTGTAAGTGGCTGGCAAGAACTCCATCCACAAAAACCTAGTTCCAGCTCCCAAGTCCAGAGACCAAATTCAGACAATCCCTTGTTTACTCCCTCAGTCTTTCTCTTCTGCCCTCTCCCCTAGTCTCCCAAAGACTGCCCCGATCTTCCTTTGTCCTCCAGGCTTCCTTCTACTTTCTTTTCAGTTATCTTTGTGTTATCCACTGTCCTTCTTAAATCTCTTCAGCACAGGTAAAACCACTCTACCAAGGAGAAACACTTTGAATAGAAGCTCCCAATTTATAATCAGTTCAATTATATATTTGTAGATTTTGCTCCTATGGTTTAAAGTACAAAATTAATACCTACCACAGTTTGTCAGTTTCTAAACTGTAGTTGACGATATTGTTATTTCTAAATATGTTACTTCAACTAGGATGTAATATCTATTATAATCAGTCCTTTTCACTTCGGTAACAATATTGGAAAGCTCTGGATTAGAACAAGAACCTTATCATGGCCCAGCACCGAAGAACTGGAGACTGAACAAAAAAGATACGAACACTTCATTCTTAATTAACTGGAAAGGTAGGATTTTGCAACAGACACAAGCCAAGAACCTTCTATACACAGAAGTCATCCCTGAGGAACAGAATTTTCACAGAGAGGATTTGATAACAATGATATAGCTACTTACTACAAAAACTTACAAGGATAAATGCAGAAAACAAAACAGAAATTTTGCGATAGGAAAAAGGACAAGAAACAGAAATAAGATGCAATCTCGGCCCTCCAGCCCACCCAGAGCAAGTTCAGGAGATGAGATACAGGAAAAGGGAGGACACACACCTGAAATTTCTGAAATGATAGCACCCAAAGTAGAGAAACAAATCCATCAGGATAGAGAGGAAATCAGATCAGAAATAATCTCTCAGGTAAAAAAAAGTCAGCATTTATAAAGGAATTGCTCAGCAAATCTAGAATACAGACAGATAAAAATAATGATGATAGGAAGAGGGTGGAAACTATGAATGATCAACGTAGGAAAGAACAGAACACATGAAACAGGTTCAAATAGACATCCAGGAAGTTAGAAATTCCCCTGAAAGCTGGGAAAACTCCTGAAATGAAACTGAAGACAGACTTTCAGACCTTGAAGACAGGCTCACAGTAGCACTCACAAAAGAAACAACAGCTCAGCAGGATACAATGAAAAATAGTATAAGATTGATAGATGTAAGTGAAAAAGCAAAAATCTAACAAAAATGACATAAACAGACTATTTGCAGAATTAATAACAGAAAATTTCCCAAACAAGGGAACAGAATCTGAAATAAAGTGAAGCATATAGAACCCAAGTTAGCCATGACCAAAATAAATCTATACCTAGACATATAATAATCAAGATCACAGAAATACAGCACAAGACAGATTATTTAAAGCTTTTAGACAAAAGAACAGCACCTATAAAGGAAAGCCCATCAGAATCATGGCAGATTTCTCACCACAAACCCTCAAATCAGGAGCTCGAAGTAAAGTATTTCAAGTAGTGAAAGACAACAACTCCCAACCCAGATTGATGTACTCTGCAAAACAAACTTTCAAAATCGATGGAGAAATAAGATACCTCCATGACAAAGGACAACAGAAGAAATTCATGACCATCAAATCTACCCTACAAATAGTACTGAAAGATATTCTAGACAGAGTTAAAAGTGACCACAATTCAAGGAACAACAACATAAAGAAATCACCAGGCAAGACAAAAAATTAAAAGAAGGAAAAATCAGGGAACTAATAGCAGGAAAATAACATGACAAAGATATGTCAATATACATCAGTTATACCATTAATGTAAATGGCTTCAATTCACCAATCAAAAGAAACTGACTAGTAGATTGGATCAGGAAACAAAATCCAACAATATGCTGTACACAAGAAACACATTTAAGTCAAAAGGAAATTAGCCAATATTTTGGAAAATCAAGGGGTGGAAAACAATACTCCATGTAACAGGAACCCAGAAAAAAGCAGGGGTTACTATTCTGTTGCAGACAATGTGAACTTCAAACCAAGAATGATCAAAAGAGATAAAGAAGGTCACTACATGCTTGTTAGGGGAAAATTTCAAGAGTAAGAGATAACAATCATAAATATGTATGCACCAAATATGGGAGCAGGCAACTGTATAAGACAAATACTAATAGACATGAAAAATCAAATAAGCAATAACACAATTATAATACCCCACTATCACATAAAGATAGATCAACTAGACAAAAAAATCAGCAAAGAAATAACAACAGAATCAAACCTGTGAACAAATGGACTTAGTAGATCTTTAAAGTGTTCCACCCAATAACACCAGAACACACATTCTTCCAGGCTACACACAGGATG
This sequence comes from Dinomys branickii, assembly GCA_004027595.1. Lineage (NCBI taxonomy): Eukaryota > Metazoa > Chordata > Mammalia > Rodentia > Dinomyidae > Dinomys > Dinomys branickii. The sequence goes on along the minus strand of PVLD010015591.1, from coordinate 497 downwards.
TTCTCTAAAGTAGACCATGTACTAATCCATAGAAGATGCTAAAATAAATGCAAAGGAATTAAAATTATTGCATGCATATTATCTGACCATACTGCAAGGAAATTTGGGAATAAAGTAAAAAGAAATGGCAAAAACTCCATAAACACTTGGAAATTAAATAAAACCCTCTTGAACAAACGATGCGTCACACATTAAATTTAAAAAGAAATTAATATCTAAATTCAAATGAAAATGCAAATACAACTTACTGGAATCTGTGGGATGCAATAAAAGCAGTCTTAAGAGGGAAATTTTTTTAAAATTTTATTTTAAAGACAAAAGAATGGAGACATATGAACCAGAAAAGCCATAAACAATACAGAAAATACAAAGTTATACAGAATATAGTAGGGAATTAGAACTAGATGTTGTATTACATAGTTATCTTCACATTAGTTAACACAAAAACGTTAAAGGAAATACCAAATTATAGATAAGATAGTAGGGAATTTGCACTG
>PVLD010015590.1:0-47993 GCA_004027595.1 Dinomys branickii | reverse complement strand
ATTCTGATAAGGACATTTCTGGTGGACTACTGACTTTTTTTCTGATTCTCTTGATGGACTGTGCATCCAGTAACTAGATGCTGCTATGGACTGAATTGTGTCTTACACATTTCATAAGTGAAATCCAAACACCCAATATGACTTTATTTGTAAAAACATATTTTAACCATAATTAAGGTTAAAAGAGCTTTAAGAGTGGAGTCCTATTCTGATAGCATGGATTGTCTTATAAAAAGAAGAGATTTTTCTCTGTATATGTCACACATGGAGGAAAGGCCATGTGAGGAACAGTGAGAAAATGGTTATTCAAAGCCAGAACAGATTCCTCAGTAGACCCTAGCCAGGTACGCACCCTGATCTCAGGCTTCCACACTCCCGAACTGTAAGAAATCAGTCCTGCTACTTATGCCACCCAGTTCATGACGTGTTGCTATGGCAGCTGAGCAGACCAAGTCAGATACCAACCTGGTTTTATCAATAATTGTAGACAGTTATTAAGTATCTTCTCTGTGTTGGTCCCTTGTACCTGTCCAAACAGTTCATTATTTCCATCTTTTCACTGTGTGCCTCACACTCAAGTTGTGATTACTTGTACATGTATTTAATCATCTACTAAAAATGTAAGTTCCTAAAGAGTAGGGACCATTCACAAAAGAGTGCCAAATCTTGAATCCACACCAAAGAAATGTGGAATGCGATGCCAACATAGCTAAAATGTATCATTTGCAAAGTATTGTATTATATATGTTATACATTATCTATTTTGATATTTATATTCACCACAGTATTATACTGTTATCACTATTTTTCAAATAAGGAAGCAGACACTAATAGCCCTAATACTGCAGTATCGTGCAATAAGAGATCAGAGGAGTGAGACCTGAACCAGCTTATGTTGAACTCCAAGCCACATTTCTTTTCATACATGTTGTAACCTTCTTCTCTGCTCTTGCCCCATCTTGCTGACCTTTTGGCCTTGTGTTCAGGCCCCTTGCTCAGTGTTAAGCACAGAGTCATGTGTAGGCCTCACCAGTTTTTCTAGTCTCCATGCTCTCTCTCTCCCATCTGCATCCCTCTGCCTTTCCTTGCCCTAGACCCTTAGCACTCAGTCCTGCGTCATTCTAGTTGATACTATGATTAAAACAGCAATAATGTAACACTGAGTGCCTCTGTATTTAATTATTCAATAATTACTTTTGTTTTTGTTCCAATCATTACAATATAGCTACCAAGTCATTTTAATTAAATAAAAACATCTTTGTTCTACTTTCTCTTAAAAATATAATGAAATTCTTTCCTTCACTGTATTTATTGCTACAAAGTTACTAAATCTTTTACTAAGTTGTTTAAATCCATGGAATTTATATGATCAGGACCGGAAATGTTTGCCATTGTACGTCTTCTCACCCATAGGAGACATTCACAATGATACATGACAAGGATTTCTCATACTTTTACAATGAAGAACAGCAAAGCATTATGCACCTTAAAAGCCATCTGTATTTGGATGATTCAGACAATGTACAGTAATATAAATAGATTAATAAAACTAAAAGTGATTCATATTCATTCTCTGTTGTAACTGATTCACCAAAGCATGATGCATTGTAAAGTTAAAACAAGTCCTATAACAGAAAGTCTAAATATACCATATTAAAGCAAATGTTTACATAAATCTAATTGACTGTTCTCAAAGCATATGGCCTTGAAATATCTATGAGTCGTTTTTGGTTGAAGGAAATTCATCACAAGCCACACTGGTTGCAAAAAAGTACATTAAAAATAGTACTACTAATAACCCATAATGTTATTTCCAAAATAAGCCTTTTCCTAATTATTTGTAATATTGTTTTTTAGTTTTTGCTTTGTTAGTTATTTCTCTTGCTGCTGAGACAAAATACTTGGTACCCAAAGTGAAAGAAGGGAGGTTTGTTTAGCTCAGAGCTTATAGAGGTTGCAGTCCATAGTCAGTTGGCTCCAAGGCATGGGGACATCACAGAGGAAAAATAGTTCATGGCAGGTAGAAGGTAGCCAAGCAACAAGCAACTTTAATGGAGTCTTTTGCCACTTTTACTTTTCCCAGACTACTCAAAGCACTCACACCTTTAATCCTAGTTCCCTTGAATTTAGCATTACCCCATCGATCAATCCCAGCATCACACACTCTATCTCCAGGCACCTCTGAAAAAGCCACCCACTATGACCATATGAGGTTTGGGTGGACATCTAGACACAAACCATAACACTCACCTTGCTGTTTTCATTTAATAAAACCTTTCCAAGTTTTTCCTCAAAAATATTCCCACAACAGGATTTTAAATAAGTTAATATGGCCTGTTACAGAATCATGGAGGTAGACAGCATGCCACCAAGCCATGATTCCAAATACTCTTTGCTCAGTTCTACCTTTAAGATTCTTTTCCAAACTCTGAGATCAGTAATTTTTCAGAGATAGGATCAAGACCCCCATATGTGCTAAACTACCCTCCCAGATGCACTCACTATAACTTGGATATACCAAAAGGAGAGGTCTTAATGATAAGATAAGCACTTAATGTGCTGTAATATGTGATAAATGTTGGCCTGATGCTATAGATTTCATGGCTTATGAAAAGAATGAATATATAGGGACTGGCATTGGTATTGAATGCTATTTAATTTTTATACCGTTGTTAGCCCTGGGCCAGCTGCTCTTTAATTGTTCAGGAAGGTTTCGAGTGGCTTCCAGCTCAACCTGTGCATTCCCGTGGAATGGGATCTAATTACCAATATCAGCTAACCATGTATCATGTAATTCTCATCTCTGAAAGTCATGTGTAAACTTCCCCCAGTAGGAACACATCCATTCCAATCACCTGACATTCTAGACTGTTTACGCTATTGTTCCTGCTAAGGCATCCAGTGTATATCTTTCAAATGTCTACCAGATGGCTGCTGTTTTAAGCGTGAAAAATACAAAAGGAGAAGGCATAGTTGCCACCCTCACTAAATGCAAAGATGACAAACAGTTGTTCAATGTATTAGGATTATTGTGCTTTAATCCTTACAACTGCCTTGTGCTATAGGTGTCAACAGTTATCATTTTAGAGATGGGGACCATAGCAGCAATAAACTCAAGGCTCATAAACTTGAAGTGTAAAGTCACAGAACCAACAGTTACAGAAACTGTATTCACATCAAAGGTAGCCCTATCAAGTTTCACAGAGTAAGATCCCTTTATTTTAGTTTGTACCATGTTCTTCTATTAGTTTAAATAAACAAAAGCTTTTATTTTGTTTGAAACTCTTTGCTAAATCATTCTTATTTATTAATCTTGAAACTGGCATTTTCCTGTCTAGAATGCTCTGTTTTTAATACAATTTATTTCTTTAACAACGAAAAAATACTGTCATCAAAGTTTTCAGGTGGTAAAATACCAGACAAGGCATGCACTAGAAATAAGCTTTTACCTGCCGTATAGCGGGAAGAATAATTCCTCTGAGACCGCTCAGCATAGTCCCTTTCATTGGCCCAGTCTTGGGGGTGAGACAGCCTTTGATTAGAGAAGGCGGTAATAAAGATGCATGGGCTGAAGCACAGCCAAATGGACTCAGTCTCCTCAGGCTTTGAGGAGTGATTTTAACACGCCAGGAAGAAGTGAGTCAATACGGAAGAATGTAAATCAAAGTGTACGTGGAAAAGGAAAAGCAGTCATTTTTATGTAAATTGAAAGATCTGCTTTTGCCAAAAAGGAAATTCTGGGAAAGAGCTCTCCTGCACACCAGCAGCGAGCAGGCAAGTTCCCGTTTGCCTTCATCTCTCTGTCACGAGCAATTTTCCCAGCATAGCCGGCGGTGGTCAAGACAAGGGTGGGAATGAGGCGGACGGGAGCTCCTCTTTGCTCTGAAACCACGTGATTTGGTTGTCTGCTTGTTTTGTTTTTGTTTCTAAAGTTTTTTCACCTGTTCTCTAAAGCAGTTTTCAAGATTTCATTTGATCTGGGGTCAGTGCCAGGCCTAAAACTACGTTGTTTCTTGATCTCTAGATTTTATATTCTATATTGTAGTACATTAGAATCCGGGATGTGAATTCTATGGCAATGGAAATGAACTCCGTTCTCATTAGTTTCAGAACAAACGGTTTGCTTATTTACAAAAAGCAAAGGGTTCGTGGCATTTTTATGTAAAAACATGATTTTTGTACTGTACTATAAAATGGCACTAGGACTAATTATCTAATGTTATTCACAATTAACACATTGCAAATCTCTATTTTAACACATATTTAGGGTCTTGTAACTCAATATAATTTTATGAAAGAATTTAAATTTCTTTAAAAATAAATTATGCATTTTGAAAATCTAAGAAGCCTTCATCAACGTCCTCCTAAATACTTAGGCTGAGGGAGGAGGATCAAAAGATTCCACAGCTTGGGAAATTTAACTCTATGTCAAAATAATTTTTTTTTTTAAATGCAAGGGCTGGAGCTCAGCAGTGCCATGCCTGCCGCTCCTGGGGGAGGCTCTGAGCTCACCTTCCAGTGCTGGTGAAAGGAAATCTTACCCTGCGCAAAACACTGCTGTTAGCTGATGACGAGTTCATAACAGACACATCGGTTGTTCCTGGTCTCAAAACGTTTGCTGTTCTCTGGTTTCGCTGTCCTGCCCACACAGCCCAACACCATGATGCAAAGTTTCAACAGTTCATTCACAAGCACTCGCATTTTTCATGTCTCCATGATTCTACCACCCAAAGGTACAGTTAGCCCCCCAAATATGGGCTCAGTGCTTATCTAAACCACTCAAGTAAAGTACAAGTATGAGGTGATGGAACAAAGAAAACCCGAGTCACCTCGTGATCCACTTTCTCTTTTTAATTCCCTAACTTTCTGAATGATCCTGTCAGGAAGCAAAGACCAGACTTGAGCTACACGATGAGAGGCACACATGTTACATTATCCTCACTAATCATTTAGTGCATTGACTGCTGTTTTCCTAAAGCTTCAAAATTTGGAAATTTCAAATCTTAAAATTTCAAAACTTGTGTTCTCTTCATAAACTACCCGTGTGTCTCTACTAACAACAAATTCCGTGTGTCACAGAAAATAAATGGTCGTCAAGGACAGTTTCCCAGCTTATACCACTTCTCGCCTTACAGACGCACGAACAGCAGCAGCCCTTCGGGTACGGGCTGACTTTACCAGCCACACAAGCTCCCTGCTGCTGTCCGTGCATCTTGGTATTTATTTTGCCTTTTTTCTGCCCGTTCCTCCACCATCCGCATCTTCTTCACCATTGGCTCAAAATATCATCTTCTCTGGATAAGAACTGGGCTTCCCTTTTCTTTTATTCCTTTCAGGAAAATGTTCGTTACTTACAAACTCCAGCTTCTCCTATCCCCTTTCTCCAGGGCTTACTCTAAGACTTTATGACCGCCTGTGAAGTATCAGTGTGACAACTATATACTTAAGTATTTTGCTTTTAAAATTTTCATTTTTATTAGTACTGATTGGGAGCACACGATGATCGCATTCATCATGAGGCTTTGGTGCACACACAGAACACACCCTAACTCGTCTCCCCCACAACACACAGTAACTCATCCCCCCCAACACACCCTAACTCATCCCCCCTACCATGTGCTGGTGCCCTTTCCTTTTGCAAAATATCCACCTCCCTGTTTTGTATTGTCTATCTTTTAATTTATTCTTTAATTGATTTATATTTTGGGCTTGAAATACAAGATAATTATATCAACTATATGTCTGATTTATTTAACTTAATGTGATGGTTTTAAGTGTATTCATTTTCCTATAAATGACTAAAATTTATCCTTCTTTGGGACAGTCATTCTCCACTGCATATAACATTTAGAGTCTATTGGTCATTTCTGAGTTCCCAACTTGACCTTTCCATAAAATACTATTAATACACCTAAAATGTCTTGTTTGTTTTGAAGCTCTCTGCTTTGGCTGTCATGACAGCATCTTACCTTTCTCATTGCTGCCCTGGGCGGCGGTCTGCATGTGGACTCTTCTAAGTTTCTTTTGCTGTCTCCCCTCTTTATGTTTATCTCACATTCAGTTCCCCATAACGTCCTCTGGGCCTGTGGTTAGTCTACAGAAAACGTCCTCCATAACGGTATTGTCAGTGAACAGCTTTACACTGATTATTCTCAAGACCCATCTTCAATTCTCACTGCTTGATAGATGCCCCACAGGGAATCTTTAAAGAAAACATGTCTTGTGTGGCTTTTATCTGGATGCTCCACCCCAAACCTCAGGTGCTCAGATGTGAGGATCCTTGGTACACAATGCTGCATGAGTCTCCTGATTGGTTTAGCATAGTTATGAGTGGATGCTGCAGTGACTGCAGAGGGAAGGCGAAGTGTGCCTCTCCTCTTTCAGCTTGTGAGTTTGGAGTATTTTGTCCCAGCAACAGGAAGATGACTAAGACATCTCTCGTTCTTCACAGAACACTTTTCAAGAGTGTAAACAGAATCTGTCATAGCCTGATCTCAGTCTTTCCCTTTCAGGCTCTTCCCCTTATATCCCACCCTTTTCTTTTAAGGTCAAATAAGGACATCCCTGTCCTTAAACTGCACATTTGTTTTTTTCTCCTTACCCAGGAACATTCTCAGAAGGTAGTTATGTACTAGTCACACCATGTCTCACAGAGCTCGGCTCCTCACACAGTGCCTCACGGAGCCCAGCTACTCACACAGTGTCTCACGGGAGCTCAGCTATGGTGACAGTGGCTAACTTGCCAACAACATCTACAGATACTTACTTTTCTCCATTAAACAATGTTCTTCCTTTTACTTAGAACAGTTTTACTGTGTTATAAGAAAGATGGTTGGATGAGCAGATGAATAATTACAGTGAATAAAAGTAGAAGGATAATTGGTTTAACATCAGAAGTAGAATCATTCTAGATTTTTTAATGTAATGGTTGAAAATTTCTGATAACTTTTAGGGAGAAGAGACATCACATTTTTGAAGAGACTTTTCAGCTTGTAGTAGCTTAAAAAAAAGAAAGAATGACAAAAATTATCCAGGTGCTAGATATTTATGACAGTTTTTTCCCAGTGCAAAAAGAAATAAAACAGAATAAAATGCCTTTATTGTTTGCATGGAGAAGACCGCAGTAGGAAAAAGTGCCATGGAGTTTCTGAGGGTCTGGCCTGGGGAAAAAGGCGAGGTAGGGCCAGGTTGGAGGCAGGTGTAGTCGGGAGCTGGACAGCCTGACCTGGTAGGCTGGATTAGGTGGGAGCATTGGAAAAACAAGACAGGATGTTACAAAAAGGGAAGCAGGAAGTTTAGTTTGACTTGGAGGAAGAAGGGTGGGGCTCAGCACATGGCATCCAGTGGCCTGCATATTGGCTTGGTGCCCTACTTCCTCGGTGCCATAGCACATGGCCTCCAGTGAGTGGCACCATAGTGACTGGGCAGGAATTACAGTGAGGCAAGAAACCCATCATATAGTGGTTCAGATGCAAACTAGTAGGTTGGGGTAAGGTGGTATCAGTAATGATAAAGAGAATGGGATAGACTTGAGGAATATTTAGAATGTTTAAATCAAGTATACTTTGTAATGATTTGATGTGGAGGTGAGAGAGGAGAAGATGCAACGATTTTGGGGCTGTTCAGACTGAGTGGTGGGCTGGCCACCGAGAAGGAGAACGCCGGGCTATCAGGACTGAGGAATAAAATCCTTTTAGATTTGGGAAAGTTGTGCTTCAGACACTCTACATTTGAGTCTCATTGCCTAAAGATTGCCCAGGACATATAGCATGAGAGGAGACGAACACCAGGGATATACCCTTGATGTTATTACGCCCTTCGATGCATAAGGTATTTGTGTGAAGGAAGAGGGGTCAGGCTTGGAGGGAGATGTGCCTGCAAAGAGAAGTCTGAATTTTTCCTGCTTTCATTTATGCTTATTTGTAACATTAGTGTCTTCTGTAGTGCAAGTACCTTAAGTACCTTGAGGAGAAGAGCATGGCTCACTTATGTTGGTAGGCGCTCAGTGTCAGGGATACTGTGTGTACAGTCTGATGTTTGGATTGAATGTTGGAGACTCTTTGACAGCGATTAGTTTCATCTACTGCAAGAACATTGTTAAACCTGGAATCATCTGCACTCATTCAGTGTTTCCAAATTTAGTTCAAAACTTCTTAGGTTATGGCTTAGGAGAATAATTTCCAAAGGAAAAGTTGTATTTCCCATCCTGTTCACTTAAGGATGAAGACAAGGCCATGATAATATCTTTCCCTTTGTTTTATACAAGGACAAAAAGCTATCATTTTCTATCTTTGTATTGACTTCAATATAATTTTCACCAAAATTTGAAATGACCATGAACTGATATAAAAAAAATCTAGAAAGATTAATTTTTCAGAAGTCACAAACTTCAGTCTAAGTCATTTCCATTCTAAAATAACTGTAAAAGGTGATTATTTCAATTTTTTCAATAGCTTCGTGGTTTGCAGCTTAAATAGGTTAGCTTGTGCACCTCCTCTTGGGTCATTGTTTCGGGTAAATAATAATTTTGTAACATAGGGATAATTCTGTGCACGTCGAGTGGAATCTAAGGAAATTAATAATGTCTGCCTAACGTGCTCTCCTGTGGCTTCATCTCCTTTGTACATGGGGGTCATATTGGCATCACTATCTCTTTTACTTATTACTTTTGCCCCCCAGCAAAATTATATGCAAAATGACATGCTTATTTCACACCTCTGAAACAGCAATGTTTTGCAAATTGTTTTGTTCATGTGGGAGTAACATGTTTGTTTTTGAGTTGTGTGAAAGCTTTTCTTCTCCTTCATAAATCTTGATCAGATTTCTACAGAATACAAATGGTGTATGCTTCCTTTCAAAGGTAACATTTATCTGTCCCTAAACCATACCACTAGCAAATGAAGTCAGCCTTTCTTACTATATCCCTGGCAAAAATGGGTAATTATTTCCATCTAGTGAATAAGTGCCCCTTTGCAAAAACAATAGAATTATAAAAGTTCAATCTGTAAGAATTTGCTTCATTTTTTTATCCCTTCTATGTCCTCTTCTCATATTTTCGTGTTTCTGCGTGTGCATCAGATAACTTATGGATACACATTTAGGTGTTTTGGTTGAGGACTTACTGCCAAAGTATGAGGATACCATTTCACTATAAAGTATCTAGCTGGGTGGGGACAGCCTCCAAAGAGTCATAGAAGACCTGCAGTGAGACACTAGTGGCCTATGAGGGGACCCCGGGTGCCTTGACAGGGAGCTCAGCAACCTGAGGGGGAAAGGAGGCTCCCTCTAGGTTGCATGAAAACCCTGAGGTCCTGGACTGGGCCTCCAGGAGCACAGCAATGAGGTGGAACCTGGCATTCCTCAGGGGCAGCCCCTTGGACTTGACCGGGCCCTCGGGAGCGCCTCGATGGGGCAGAGCCTGGCTGTCCACCAGGGCGACCCTGAAGACTCAGCCAGGCCTCCAGGCACGCTGCATCAAGGTGGAGTCTGGGGGTTCACGGAGTAAGCCGACTTGATGGACCCCTGCTGGCCTTGAGGGCTTGTCAGTGGGGGCTTGACCATAGTGAACCTGGTTCCCTGCCTATCTACCGTCTTTGAGGATGGGTGCTTTTCCACCTCTCCCATAGCAATTTGTGTGCACCTATGTTTGTTGCAGCATAATTTGAAGCAGCCATGTCTCTTCCCAATGTGAGAGCCCGAGGGAGTAAATAAACCAAAAAGTACAATTATTATCAGAGGGAAGACGACTGATTGGGTGGGAGAAAAATGGAGATGAGGGTGGAGAAAATTGATCAATTGCACGAGCCATCATATGTGTAACTGAGTCACAAATATGAAGATAACATTATGTAACATAGCATCCAGTGGTAATTCCCTACTACCTTCTCTATAATTTTGTATTTCCTTTATTGCTTTTGTGTTAACAAATGTGGAGATAACATTATGTAATATAGCATCCATTGCTAATTCCCTACTAACTTCCCTATAATATTGTATTTCCTTTATTGTTTTTGTGTTACTCTGGCTTATATGTCTCTATTCTTTTGTCTTTAAAATAAAATAAAATTAAATAAAAAAGGCTGTAAGTAAAAGGAAAAATTTTCTTTCTTTTTTTTTTTTTTTTTTGCGGTACTGGGGATCGAACTCAGGACCGTGCGCTTGCTAGGCAAGCGTTTATTCCACTGAGCTATATCCCCAGCCCCAAAAGGTAAAATTTTCAACAAATTACATTAACATCTTTATCAATGACACATATACTGAAGTTAAATAATAGAGATTTTCATAGTTAGTGAATACTAACCTTAAATGACAGGTTCAGCATTAGCTGTGGCAGTGCACAGCTGTAATTCTAGCACTTTGAGAGGAAAGATGATAGAAATCTTGAACTAAGTCTGGGCAACTTATCAATGTAGTGAGACACTCTCAAAATCAGGAATTAAATAAGGGCCAGGGACATAGTGCAGTTTCCATACTCAACATAAAAAGTACTGGTTCAATAATTAGAAATGCCAATCATATTTTACTTACATTTCACTTTATGGGATTTGAATGGCATAGTGTTTTTTTCTTGCACCAATTTGAGAATATTTTGACAACATGGTGATCACTCCAATCTCTGTCTGGAATGGCCTGTCCTGCTCTTCAGAGGATCTTTGACTGTCACTATTAGTTCAGGCCCCTGCAGATGAATTACAGAGATCAAAGGAAAAGATAACGATTGAACAAGAATACTGCATAATTTAAGATACAAGTGTACTCTATGGTACATCTATGCAAGAAGTGGCCTCTTTCAAATGACAGAGCAAATCTCGGCACTTGAGAACACTTTGCATTCAGCTCTACTTTCAACTTGTTACCATAGTCTCCATCTTTAACAAATAATTTTGCCTCTTTTGGCCTCAGTTTCTGTATCTATAAAGTGATGGTAAGATTATAACTGATAACTTTGAGAAAAATCTATAAATATTTGAAGCACTAAAGAAAAGATGTATATTGTGGCTGGAAAAGTCCAGATAGTTTTTAATGAGAGAGGTCATTTTAAACAACAAATTGAAACAATTTTATAATAAACAGTTTGGAAGTCATGCCTAAAACCATTTGACCAAAAACAGGGAAAAATATTCCATTAAAAGTAATATTAGTATAAAAAAGTATCAAAGAAACCAAAAGTATCAACAATCAACACCATAGAATTGTAGGTAAACAATGACAAAAACATATAAAGACCATAATCTCATTTTCCCTTTGAAAACATAATTTACCTATTAGGTTAAGAATATATTATGCTGAAACAGGGATGATGGTGTCAGGTTTTTCTTCTCTCATACCAAAGACAATCTAGTGTTCAGCTTCTGGAGTCTGGTCTGCAGGCCTCACCAAACAATAAAATCCCAAGTGCCTTCTGCTGTCCTTTGCTGTAGATGTATTGGTACATCTTTGAACATCTATTCCATTCTGTAAGTCACAAGGCGCTTACCAGATCTGTGACCATCACATCAACATTCACAAGGAAGAACTAAAAAAGACAAAATCAACTCCTTTAAAACCTAGGAAAAGTTCCACTTACCACTTTTCATTTACAGCTCACTGGGCAGGATTCAGTGATATGATGCATATAACTTCCAAGAGTGCAGTGAAGGGTAGTTTTCAAGGAAGACGTATCACTATCCCAGCTAAGTAGAGGGGTCTATTATGCAGTATACAAGGTGACCCTCAATATTGGATAAGCAACTAATAGCCTCTGCTAAAATCTTAGCTCACATAGGAACCATTCATTTACAGATATGAAAAACTAAACAAAACAAAAAAATGCTTAATAAGTGAATCCAGAAAGAATATACATTAAAAATGAACCCCAAACAATGCTCATTTTAAGGCAAAGAGAAGAACATCTAGGGCTGGAGGTACAGCTCAGTGGGCTAAGTGCTTGCCGCTGAGCACTAGGGCCCTGAGTTCGATCCCCGGTCCCGGAAAAAAAAAAAAAAAGAGAAGAACATCTAACAAGGCCCATAAACAGGAGAATGGCACAAAGACATCTGTGCATGTATACATGGAAGGGGAGATAATGAGAAGGAACAGTTATAAAATATAATAAATTAACTGTAGATATAGGAAAGATATTTCAAGTATCTAAAAATAACATGTATGAAATTAAATAATAATTTCAAAATTTGATGGAAGTTGAACTTATTCATGGAGTTCATCCCAAATAATGAGTCAAAAGACAATTTAAGGGTCAATGAACATGAGACGTAAAACCCTGTAAAAGGTTTCTTCAGAAAGCACAGGATTCATTCATTTGTCCAAAACATCCAAAATAATAATTCCTATTCTCTAAACTATTTAATGAGAAAATGGAATATTCCAGCTACCAGAAATAATAAATAAAATAATGACATTACTATGTCATCCTGACAAAAGATGATAATCATAAGAAAGGAATCATTTCCCTCAAGAAGATAGCTGCAAACCCTAAAACAAGATAATAGCAGGCAAATTTTTATATGAAATAAAAAGAGAATGTAACTGATTTAATGACAAATGTATCTCCTGATTGGTCCCAAGAGTAAAAAAATAAATCACAGTTCATTTTGATAGATAACCTAGTGGCAACTGATCATTTTAATATCCATTGGTTTAAAAATAAAATTCCACTAAATGTTTTTCTTAATTTGATATCAGTGCTTATAGGATCTTAGCAACACTTATACTTAATGTTGGAAAAACATGTAATTTAATTTAGAATTACAAACAAGGCAGAGGTACTAAATTCACTGCTATTTAAAACTATTTAACTTCCTTTTGGAAATGCTATGCAAAGCAATCAGAAAATAAAATGAAATTAGATCTTATTATATTGAAAAGAGATTGTTTTAAGACCTTCAGGTGACATGATTTATCTAAACATTAAAAAAAAGAATCACCTGAACAAAAACCCCACCTCTGGCCCTATGCCCACATGAGACTTTGGGGTAACATCAAAACACAAGCCCTAACAATCCCATAATAAACACAGTAGGCTTCTCTGATAATACTTATGAGAAGTATTATCATCTAAATATCTTAAGGATAAGAAAGACATCTTTCATCTTTGCTAAATTAAATTTTAATCAATTAAAATGTAATAAAAATAAAATATTCATCAAATAAAATTATAACATGTAATTATAACATAACACATAACAAAATTATAACATATCCAGGAAGACATTTCTCTCTATGGCAGAAACAAGAAAATGCGATTCCCATCTGTCTGTGTGTATCTTTCTATCTATCATTTTATTTATCAGTCTGTCTCCTAATGTAAACCTAGATTTCAACTTGTCAGTTTACAGCAAATCGCCAAAACATTTCCTTCACAGTTTATTGATATATAAATAAGACATAATTTACATACAACGAAACGTACTGGTTTCATCAGTATCTTGATGACTTTTGGTAAACAAGCAGCTATAGCGCAATCACTGCCACGATCAAATTTGGGAACCACTCCAGCACTTCCAAAAGTGAGTTCATAATCTCTCCCGCCCTCCTGAGCTGTTTTCTCTTGCTATCATTTGCCTTGTCTAGAATTTCATATAAATAGCATCACATAGAATGCAGTCTCTCATGTGCTAGCTCCCTACACTTAATAGAGTGACCTGCGATTCACCTGTATGGCAAACGTTTCCGTTTAATTGGTCAGTGGCACTATGTCTCGGTCCTTTTCTCATCCCTGGGACAAAATAACTGACACTCACTACATAAAGGAGGAGAGACTCAGTTTGGCTCACGGTTTCCATCTGTGGATGGCCAGCTCTGAGGGAGAAATGGCGTGGAAGAAAGGCATAGCAGAGGAGAATGTGCTCGACACCGGAAGCAGGAAGGAGAGAGGGAGGCGAGGAGCCAGGGACAAGAACGCGTGTTTCCAGGTCACAGCCGAAGGGGCCCCCTCCAACCAGGCACAGCTCCTAACAGCACAGTTAGCTTTGAATTGACCGATGGATGAACTCACTGATAGGTGTCATGCTCCCACCATCCAGTCAGCTTCCAGACACAGGAGGCTTTGGGGGAAATTTTAGAACTAAATCATAGCATTCTGCTCCTGACGGCTCAGAAACTCATGTCTATTTAATTATGTAAAAAGCATAGTCCACCTTCAAGAACTATCACAGTGTTAACAGCTCCAGCATTGCGGAAAATCTAAGATCAAGTCTAAAATCTCCTCTGAGACTCAAGATAAACACTTATCTGTGAACACTTATAAAATCAAAATGAACCTTGATTAAACACTACTGACACACAGTGGCACAGGGAGCAGGGCAGAGAAAGGAATGGAACCAAAGCAAGACTGAAACCCAGGAATGCAGTCACTAAGCCCTGCGGCTCTCTGTCCAACACCCGAGGAAGATCAGGATGAGCTGTGGGCTACAAAGGGCTTGGGTTGTCCTGCCCCTGCCGCATCGCCAGTTGAAGCCCCCTTAGCTCTTGTAAACACCTATGCTTTCCTCTCTAGATGATACACGGTCCCCAGTGTCTCCAAGTTCCTAGCATCCCTCTGTACCTTTGGCTTCATTCTAACAGCTTCACTCACTGGCCTCTCGGAGCAAATTGCCTGACCTCTCAGTCCATCTCTTGAAATCTGGGAGGGAGCCCCCATAACTCCACAGTTATTTATTCTGCATGTCTATAAAACCATCACCATACGGATGACACAGAGGTCTGCCACCAACTGGAGGAGAACTGGATTCTCAATCATGGCTACAGAACCAGTTCCCTTGGTGGCCCTCCCGGAGCAGGGGGCTGAGATGCTCTCTTCGCAAATGAAAGCTTTGCACTTCTGACCTTACAGAGTGTGGTCTCAGTGATTTCTGAGACGCCTATAAAGTACCTGTCCTGTTGGCCAGATGCAAAGTGCTTGACTTCTTTTTAATGTTGATCTTATTGATCAGTCAAATTCTCTAAGGTCCTAAGTTTTCAGATCCTTCCTTTCTAATAAAGTTGCAAACCTGTGTGTCATATTTCACTGTAGATCTGTGTATTAGTCAGTGTCTACTAGAGAAACAGATACAATATAATATTTACAAATATCTAAGTACTTACAAGATTGGCGTACAATGGCCAGCCACAGAGTCGGATTGGAAGTGTGCAGAGGGTCTGCCTGCACACTGCAGACAAGGATCTGGTCAGATGTTGAATTCTTGGGAGTGTCCCATGTGAGTCCATATCCAGAGGCTGATGGGTCTGCAAGGGAAGTGTGAAGGATTTGTGCTGGAAGAGTCTTCACTGGAAGCCACGAGATGTTGTCCAAGTGAGGGTGAAGACAAGCTCCTCTGAAGAAGCAGAAGCAGATGCACCCTTCTTTTTTTTTCCTTATGTACTACCCAGACAACAAGCAGCCCTTGGGTGAGTCTTCCAAATGGACCTGCAACCAGAATCATGGGAAGAATTAAGTTTGTGAACTGAGGTGCTGCTGCATACCGTGGGTGTGCCAGTTGTTTGAATATTTTCCTTAACCTGTGACTATTTTCTTATTCATGTATTAGGTGTCTTTTTAATAAGCAGAAGTCTAATCTGCATAAGTGTAATTTTTCATATTTTGTCTTCTGCAGTTTATGATGTGAGTGTCCTGTACAAAATCTTTTACTTATATTTTCTTCTAGCATATGGTTTTTAGCTCTTCTGTTTAGATATATGATCCCTTTTGAAATTAGTTTTGAATAAAGTGTGAAATAAGTCTCAGATTTGTTTTACCCCCAATATTGTGAAACAGTATTTACACTTGATTAGATTACACATAATGTCATCTATAATATGAAACGTATAAGAACAGGCATTATTGTTCTAAAGGAGAGTGATGAGGGAGAAGATGTGCCCATTTGGGGATGAAAAGGCAATATACCAGTGGGGCCAACTAAGTCATGGGCACACATGCCAATACAGCGGGCTGTGAAGCTTAGAAACAGAAATATATATATATATATATATATATAAATGCAGAATATACTAAACATGGTAATTCAAAGTTCTAGCTGGATTATCACTGAGTGAAAACTCCACAGTTTGAAAATAAAGTTGACATGAGAAAAGACAAAGAGTTACACAGTCATGAGGCTGAGGGTCTATCTAAATTAAACATTAATGCATTCATAAATATTAATTAAGTACCATTTATTCATTCATTCAATATTGCTTCTAAGTACTTTTCAGCAAGTCTTACATCTCCTTCTGCTTCATGGGGTGTAGGTAAAAGTGAGCCAAATGAAGTCCTCCCCTGTGCAGCTTACCAGCATTCTGTAGTGTGGAACGCCGGTGAACATGGGGGTGTGGAAAGAAACTAAACAGTCAAACACTGTACTACAATAGCAAGGAAAATCGCTGATCTTTGATTTCCTTCAAATCACAAACTAGAGAAAGACAGAATTTGGATCCCCAAAATGCTTGTCTGTCTTCATTCATGATTGTAAATGTGACTATTAATATCAGTATGAATTCTATGCTGAAAATATGAATGACGATTACTTTGGATAGCAGTTATTTCAGTTCTCTTCTTTGCCCCTCTCTAGTTTTGTATCACCAGTGGTGAATGTATAGCTTATGTAGAACATGAATGGAGGTATTTCCAAATGGATTAAAGTATTATTGTTCAAAATAGACAACCCTCCTTTTTAAAAACATCATAGCAATACTTTATTATAAATAAATTTTTATGTATTTAATAGACGCATAGCTGTCACACCGCAGCATGGAAAACCCTTGCCTAAGTTCTTTGAACATTAGCAGTCATTTTGTTCTTAGCACTATCCCCATTGGAGAGATGAGGGAACTGCAGGACAAAGAGTGCCGGTGTCTTGCTCGAGGTCAATCAAGGGCGTCTTGTGCACTGAGCCATATACTGTTAGGAACTGTGTGTCGAATGTCTTCATAGGAAGAAAAATTACTCAACTGCTCCTTCTACTCTTGTTGATTGCCCTTGTTAAATTGGTGACACTTTGTCTCATTATTACCTGTTTATTTAGGTCAGTGGGTCCTACATGAGAAAATCTGAATAAGTCAGTGAAGTCAGGATAGCAAACTTTTAGAGTCTTGTATTTGGATTTTTTTTTTTTTTTTTGTGAGGTACTGGGGATCTAGAGTCTTGTAGAAAGTTCTTATGAACAGCCAAGGTTGAAAAGTAGTATCCTCAGTAAACAGAGACAGATTTCTACCCCATAAACTTTTTTATTCTGGTCAGTGATTCCATGATTACTAGTGGGTTTGTTTGTTTGTTTGATTTTTGGTAGGTGTGTTAGCAGAGCTTATGACTTAAGGTCTGACACTGGTAGAAATCACCCTTCATTCAACATGCCATTTTCCTACCCACTCATATGTACGTCCAAATGCCTACTTTTGAAAATTAAAAATTCACCAATATTTTTGTTCTTATTGCTTTTTTGTGATACTAGTGATCAAATTCGGGGCCTTGTGCATGCTGGCTGAGCACTTTCCCACTAAGCCACAACCTGAAGCTTTTTCAGTCTTGTTTATCTTAAAAGAGTTTTGGTGAGTTGTCCTGGCTGGTTTTAAACCTGGGACCCACCTGTACTTGCTTCCCTGGTAGCTGGGATTGGAGGAGTATGCCATCTCACCTGGTCAAATTCAAAATTGATTTTAACATACAATTCATGACAAAAATTTCTGAGATAAAGAGCGTTAAATAACTTATCATTTTAATGAGGCCTTTATTTTATCATAAAGATTTTCAAAATTTCAGAATTATGATTGAGAATTAGAAGCATTTTAATCATTTAAAGCCTAGAAATCAAGCTCTTTGAATATGTGTATATCTCTTAGTGTACTGTATTAGACCATAAGACTTCTTGATATTTTTCTGCAAATTTCTAATACCCATTGTACATTATGATTAATAGAATCTAGACCATAGATGTAATTTCATCAAATGAAGACCTGGGGAAATTATCAGGTACCAAGGACAAATACTTTCAACTGATAATTTAGATGTTATAGGTGGAAATTCTATGAGAGCTTGAACTATTTACATAAATACTTTAGTTTTATCCTTCATTTTGCTCTTGTTGTTTTAGTACATAAGTAGTACAAAATATATTATTTGGGAAAAGTACAAAATCATCACTAATGCTTCTTCCCTACTATCCAGAAAGTTAATTAAACTCTTTGTATCTCCTTTCTAACATATGTGACATTATATGGAGTTATGAAATGCTAATATCATTGTAACAAGCACAGTTGCCCAATTCTGTAAAAACATCCTGAGTATAGGCACTGTTTTTTTCAAATATTCCAATTTTACTTCTTAAATCTGTTATTCGCCTGAAATCTGTTCTTTCTTTAAATACTAATTACAGATCAATTTTCAACAAAATTATCCAACTTTTCTAACATACACTATTATAAATGCATAATGTTAAAAATTTCTACTTTGAATTAGAGTTCTATATGGTTGAGAAATAGAGAAAAGGAGTGTTATGGTCTGTGTCTAGGTGTCCCCCTAAAGCCTCATGGAGTCTTAGATGGGGTTTCTTCAGAGATGGCTAAATCTGGAGTGTGTGATGCTCGGATTAAGGGTGTGTGATTACAAATCAGTCCGCCCACTGACTTGGCACCGCCCCAAACCCAACAGCCTCGGCAGAGTCACAAAGACACCGCTAAGGTCTCCGACTGCTTTTGCTGCCTCTCTGCGATGTGCCACCCTGAACTGTTGCCCCTCTGCGATGTGCCACCCTGCCTTGGACCCAGCTGATTATGGACTGAAACCTCTACAAAATGTGAACTAAATAAACCTTTTGTTCTTTTACTTTGGGTGTCAAGTATTTTGTCTCAGCAGTGAGAGAAAAGTGACTAATACAAGGAATGACTATATTAAGCGAGAGGAGATATTTAAAGCTAACTTGTCATTCTTTTAAAGGAAATTCTAAATTTTAAGCACTCGTAAGCCTGGGTTCTACAACTATTCTAGTTTCATTGATATACAGATGAATGTCCCAAATCCAGGATTAGGAGAGCTCACAGGTTATTAGGAAAGTCAGAGCCATTTGGCGGCTGCTGAGAAAGTAGAGCTTCTTTCAAGAATCTCTTATCTCTCATGCTGCTGAAGACAGAGTTAATATATAGAAATAAGTGTTCTTCCTTTTAATGAACTCCCAAATGCAATAGTGTTTATTAAGGAACTAATTTAAGTAGAAATATTATTCAGAAGATACTTTATTCTTTCCTTAGTACCACTGCCCTGCCTCTGTCTTATTAGTCTCCTGGTGGGAGGTTAAAAGAATCCATGAGAATGTGTTGTAGCCTCCATCTGGCCTTCTTCTTACTTAACTCTACTTAACTGGTACAGAAATAAGTAGTTTCAGAGCCTAGTGGGCGCTGATTGAGAAAACTCTTACGCAGGTTGCAAGTTGATTAGGTCTATTAAGATTCTGGCTGTTTTCTTAGCCCTTTAACTTTATAATTAATATGAAGAATATTAAAGTCCATGAGTATTCATTTAAATGTGTATTTATGGACTGTTTAATATGAACAAGGCATAGTATTCACTTAGGGATATAAAAATGAATAATACAGACTTGGACCCTGGCCACACAACTTAAAAGTCTATTTAGGGAAGGTAAATGCACACTTGCACAGTAGAGTGAGCGTATTAATAGGAAGATGAACAGATGAGCACTCAGCCAGACTTGGGAGACCAGGAGCTTCCAGGAAGAAGTATGTTGCTCTGACTATGGGAATGAATACAACTGAAGAACAGTAAATGTATGGATATAATTAAACCTTAAGAATTCGGGGAGATGTGAGAAAATGACAGGAAAAATAACATTGGATCTCAGACTCTCAATTAAAACTTTGTGTTAGGAGACACCCTTTCCTATACTCTGAAGCAAATCAAAGTATCATAACAGCCCCAAAGACCCAGTCCTTGCTTTTGCTTTTTGGTTTTCTTTTTTTTTTTTCTGCCGTCGTCCTAGTTCAACTTCAGGCTCAGTGTTGCATGGTCAATACCTGAATTTAGAGTTCTTATCACTAGGTCTTCATAGGAATAAGAATTTAGTTAAATTTGATATAAGAGGCATAATGAACTACAGACATAAGTTATAATTGAAACAGTAATTTCATATTTTTCTCAGTAAATAAAACTCCTTGCACAGGTAAATTTGAAAACAAAAATGGTCTCCTTTGAGGAAGTCAACTTCTCTCTCTCTGTCTCTGTCTCTCTCTGCCAGTCTCTCTGTCTCTCTCTCTTTTTATCTTCAGATCTGGCTGAGACGGCTCAGAGAACCTCACACAAGTCTTTGCATGGAGCTGGGATGAATGTCACCAGCTGTTCTAAGGTTCCGTGTGCAATCTTCAGGAGCTTTTCATTAGTGGATGTTGTGGATTATCTGTAAATGTTCTCTGAAATCTCATGTTCTTAAAGGTGGGGCTTCTGGAAGGTGAGTGGATAATCTAGGCCTACGGCTGGCTCGTGAGGACATGGAATCTGGTCAAAGAGGTGGGCATTGAGAACGGGGCCCAGCCCTAGCTGTTCCTGTCTCCTCCCTGCTCTCTCTACTTCCTCCCGTAGCCACGAGCTGTTTCTCCTCTGCCACGCTCCTGTGCCTTCCCTCCTTTCCTTGGAACCGGCCAAACATGGGCTGAACCCTCTACAGTCTATAAGCCAAAAACAAACCATTCCTCCTTTAAATTATGGTTCTTGGGTATTGTGTCTCAGAGATGAGAAAGCAACCAACACACTGGAAGTTCTAATGACGTGCCTTGTCTGCAATTCCCTTTGCAAATGTGGTGCCAATTTCATTTGTTGTATTTTCAAAAATTCTTTCTGTTTGTGTCCCATTCACATCCATTTCTCAACTCAAACATTTACCAGATTGTGTGATGCTGAGGGTGTGTGATTAGTAAGTCAGTCCACTGATTGGTTCTGGTTAGGATTAAGGTATGAGTGCTATACCTACTCAAGGTTGTGTAGCCTGCACGCAAGGAGCAGAAAAAGCCTTGTCTCTTCCTTGCTGCTTTTGTGGTCTCCTACAGTCATGAACTGTTGCTCCTCTGCCATGTGCCACCCTGCCTTCAAGCCAGTGGATTATGGACTGAAACCTCTGCAAATGGTGAGCTAAATAAACCTTTCCCCCTTTAACTTCAGGTGTTGAGTATTTTGTCTCATCACTGAGAAAAGTAACTAAGACACCGCTTCACAGCAGCATCCTGTGCGATGGGAGACACTCTTTTGTCAAAGCGCCCACCATCCTGCACAGGTGTACTCCCCTTGCTTGTGTTCACCTCACCTCCTCTATTTACACCTACTATAGCATGTGACACAGTTAATTTAAGTTAAACTTACTGAGTTTCTTAAGTAAAACTCACTCTTCTAAGTGGCCAGTATGAGTTTCGGCAATTATGTATAGTCAGGACCTCTTCCTCTAGCAATCAGGACAGAGCGTTTCCATCGCCTCCAAGGGGCCCCTTTGCTTCTTCCTAGTCCTATGTCTCCCGAACTCCTGTTCTTTGCTGCTGCTCTAGTTATTTTCGTGTAGGTTTGCAGTTTAATGAGTGTCATATAAATGAAGTTATATAGTGCCTACTTTTGATGTTCAAAATGATGACATTCATCATAAGCATTTGTACTTGCACATAATAGATCTTAATTCTTAAATTTGTCCTTCTTATGGCACAGTAATACTTTACTGTATATAAAAACAATACTTTCTTTACCTATTCATCTTTTTATGGGCTTTTTGGCTGTTTCCAACATTTAGCTATTACAAATTGTGCCACTGTAAGCATGGGTGCACATATATCACATGGTATAATGCCTTTAACTCTTTCAAGAAGATACCTAGGATGAGAATATCTGGGTGAAATGGAATCCTCACACTTTAGTTTTGTGGAAAAGCTCCATATGATTGCCATACTGCTGGTGCCAAATTTCACTCCCAGCAACAGTGGAAATTGGTTCCCTTATTCCCCCACAACTTCACCAGCCTTTGCTCTTGGTTGATTTCTTGATGATACCCATTATTTCTGGAGTGAGATGGAACCTTGGAATTGTTTTAACTTGCATTTCTTGAGTGACCAGTGATGTTGAACATGTTTTCATATGTTTATTTGCTGTTTATTTCTTCATCTGAGAAATGTCTATTCATTTCAGATGTCCATTTTTGGATTGGGTCATTAATTTCGGGGAGCCTGATGTTTGGGTTCTCCATATGTTGTAGATATTAGTCCTTTGAGGGGTAGTTGGTAAAAAAATTTTCGCATTCTGTGGGGTTTCTTCACTGTGTGGGTGACTTATTTTGCTGTGCAAAAGCTTTTTAACATGATGTGGTCCCAGTTGTTGCTTCTTTGTAATACTTCCTATGTCATTGGCGTTTTGTTCATGAAATCTTTGCCTACACTTACGTCTTCAAGAGTTTTACCTGTTCTGTCTTCCGGCAGATCAAGTGTTTCTATTTTATGTTTAGATCTTTGATCCGTTTTAATTGCAGTTTTGTGCATGATGAGAGGTATGTGTCTAGGTTTAATGTTTGGCATGTGGGAAGACAGTTTATTAAAAACTCAGCAGCACCATTTATTAAAAATGCTGCTTTTTCTTCTACTGAAATGTTTGGCCCCTTTGCCAAAGATTAGGTAGTCGATGGTGCTGAGTGTGTTCGGAGTTGTTTCTGCAGCGTCTGTGCTCTCCCATCTGTTTATTGTTTTTCCCAGCACCATGCTGTTTTTAGCATGTGGCTTTGTAGTATATTTTCAAGTTTGCCTTCTGATCCCTTTTTTGTGTCGAGATCTATCTCTTCACTTTCTCTGTGGGTTGTGCCTTTCCCTTCTAGGCCTGGAGATCTACCTCTCTCTTTTTTTTCTTCTCCAAGTTGTTATTTTACAGTAGCTAAACCTTGAATGCTTGAGAAGTGGACCTGTGGCTCTTTACCACTATACCATCTTCCTAGAAGTCCTCCAGTGCCTACCTTTCAGTGTCTGACTTTGTTTATTGGGCATGGTTTTGCATTTTATCCATATCATTACATGCATTAGCATTTACAAAAATCTTCAGGGTCATTTCAGTGTGTGAAGGTTTTAGTTTTATTTCACGTTAACATGGAAGGTGACTTATTTATTTTCTATGGCTCCTTGCACTGAGTAGGACATTTTGTGGTTGAGTGAAAGTTGAATGGAAGTAATGATAGCCCAGATCTTCAGCCTGTTCTCAGTCCTGGGGGGGGCGGGGGGAGTTATTCAGTCTCCAGCATGAATTATACTGTTGACTGTAGACATGAAATGGAATCTTTCATTGGTTTCTAGGAATCATTTCCATAGAGCACGTTTCAGCAAAGTCCCCTTGACATGGATGATACTTCTGTGTCAGCTACATGCTCACCATATTCTGGAATTCTGCCCTCTGTGGCATACCCTATATGGCTAGCTGCTGGAAACATGTCTGTCAGGAAACTCTGCTGAGATTCTTTTAAAATAATCTCTGACCCTATGTTTTTGTATTGGCCCTTTCTGTCTATAACACGATTCCATAGACACAAATATGCACAATTCTTAGCAGCACTCAGCTTGCTCACAGTGTTGCTAACACTCTTCTTGGCACCAGAAAGATATTCTAAACATCAGCGAGCCACGTCCTCCAAGTTGTGGAGCTCATGGAACAGACTCTAGATTTGGTCTGTTTAAAGCATGTCTACCATGGTTTTAGGGAAGAGAAGTAACATTTGATTCTCTCCCAGATAGGGGGAAGGAAAGTTGCACAGACTGTAGCATCTTTCTCCAAAGACATTCTCCTGCCAGCATCTTTAAAGTAAGTCTTTTTATTCTCCTGAGTGGGTGTGGGCTGAACACCATAAAACTGGTGTTGGGCCAAACCTTTGAAAAGTAAGTTTCTGAATTAAAACTGAGCATGACCTTAGATAAAATTGGCAGAATTGAACAGAGTACATTTTCAATGGTAAATCAGAATGAGGTCCACACTTTTAAGTATTTTAAAGCAGAACTTATTTTTAAGAGAGATCTTTTATTCACATATGCGGCACATGTTCATTCAATTCCACCTAAGTACCAAGAATAATGCTACACACTGAATGTATTGCAGTACAAAGACATACATGTTCCCATGGAGCTTGCATTCTTAAATGAGAAAGAGACCATAAGCCATCAAACAAATGTCTACCCACACTTTGTATAGTCTTAAGTACATAAAACAGGAAAACAGGATTTAAAGTGAGTAGGCACTAGGGTGGTGCACATTGGATAGCTTTTACGGGCTCTCTCCGTAGGTGACATTTGAATTGAGATAAATTGCAAGAAAATCAAGTTCTATAAAGATGTGGTAGCAGCTTGTGCCAGACAAAGAGAACAGCAACTAAGACTGCCTAAGGCAGTGATGTGCTTGATAAATTAATAGATTAGACACAAGGCCAACATAACTGTAGCGTAATGAGGGGGTGGAGCACAAGAGAAGATGAGGTCAGATGGGCATGTGGCAGCCGGGGCGGACAGGATCTCGGAGGCTAGCAAAAGTCATTAGATTTATTCTAACTGCAGATTTACTCTAAACTCTTCAAAAGTTTTAAGCCAGGCAATGACAAGTTCTGATTAATGGATTTAAGAGATCATTTTTCCTATTTTTCCATTTTTCCTTAAACTCCTTCGAAGTTTAAGGAGGATAAAAGCTGGAAGACAAATCAGGAGGCTGTTTCAGTGATAAACAGGAAGGACGACAATGATCTAGATTAGGTAGTCAAAATGGACAGAAGTGGATGGATGTGTAATGTATTTATATGCAGCGTTGATGGCATCTGTTTAATGACTATACTTGCAATATAAGCAAAAGAGAGTGACCCTGTCTTGAGCAATGTGGTTGCTTGAGAAGGACAGATCAGAAGAACTTTCTGAAGTTAGTTTTACACAATACAGCATAACTTTGAGAAGCTCATTGGAGATTCAAAGGAAAATTTCAAGTGTATAGTTGCACATGTATTAGAATCTAGAGATTAGTGGAAAGATCATGGCTGTAGATGCAAATTTGCTATTCACTGGCATTTAGATGACACCAAGGTGCTAGATATCCTAAGGAAAGGATATGCATGAGATGTTGAAATTCTTCAACATTTACAGGTGGAACACAAAATGTAACGCCATTGAAGTCTGCTGCAATGTAGGAACCACTGAGGCAGAAAAAAACAGGTGAAAGAGCAGCACAGAAATCGTGAGGTTGAGGGCTAGGGATGTAGCTCAGTGGCATAAGCGCCTGCCTGGCAAGCGCAAGGTCCTGAGTTCAATCCCCAGTACTGCAAAAAAAAAAAAAAAGAAAAAGAAAAAAAAAAAGAAATCATGAGGTTGAACTGTATCCAGAGGGGGAGAGGGATAGGGAGAGAGAGAGACAGACAGACAGACAGTGGCTAAATCTATAATCTAATGTTGCTGACAAATCAAATAAGCCAACATAGAAAAAATTACTATTTCACTTATATGTCCAACATTTTAAAAAATCAAATACACAGATATACAGAATAAAAATTAGCTATCTACCAGGAATGGAGTTGCAAAGTAAATGAAAAGATGTAAATTAAGAATACATTTTCCTATCTGTATGTATTTATACTGCAATGTTATATACTTTAAATATGCACAATAAGATTTTTAAATATAGAAGGAAGGAAAAGGCAGCCATTGATCTAAAAATGATATTTGCAAATAATTTACTTAATATTAAAGACATATCTATAAGATATGACAAACTGTTTAAATACAGTAAGAAAATAAAAATGTATAATTAGAAAATAGAAAAAAAATTAAACATACTTATCACCAAAGAAATATATGGACGGTAAGTAAAAAACAGTAAAAATTACTAGTCACAGAGAAATATAAATTAAAATCTCAATGAACTACTACTAGGTATCTACTAGTATGCTGAAAACTAAATTAATTGACCATATCTAGTTCTGGCAGGGGTATGGAGTAGCTGGAATTCTCATTCATTTTTAGTCAAAATAGTTTCATAGGTTCTTTGAAATTTAGTCCCATACCTACTATATGTTACAGTCAACTTGTTAAAAGACATTTATCCCAGAAAAATTAAAGAATATTTTCCATAAGGCTTGTACATGAATATATATAGCAATCTTAATAGCCCAAGACTACAAGTAATCTAAATGATCACCAAGAAATGAAGGGACATGCAAATTGTCATATATCCATTCAGCGAAATCCTACTCAGTAATAAAAAAAATGTACTATGATACACAGAAGGACCTCAGAAACACTGTGCTCAGGGGGAAAAAGACAGATACTTTAACACTACAAAATGTGGGGTATACTCACATAAAAAAGAATAAAGGCCTGTCATTCACAGCAACATAGATGTGACTGGGGGATGTTACGTTAAGTGAAAGAAGCCAAGCACAGAAAGACAAACCCCACATGTTCTCCCACATATGTGGAAGTCTAAAAACAGTCAGCTTGAATGTAGAATCACAATTACTAGAGATTGGGAAGGGCAAAGAGGAGAGAGGGATAAAAGGGATTGGATTTGATCTGTGCATACTGTCGACACACGTGGAAACATCACACTGACATCACATGGATATATGTGTGGTGTAAGTGTGATTTGTTCCCTGAAGCCTGCTGTGATAGCAGCTCCACCCTCCCCATGGCCCTACTGAGATGCTGGGATATTTTAAGAAAAGAGACTTAGTGGAAAGCAATGAGGTGGACACTACCTTGGGGAGGATGAATGATTTTCTTCCAGGAGATTTTCTCCTGCTTTGATGGAAGCCTTGAGAGGCGAAGTTCTTCTAAGAGATGTTTCACTCTCCCATCTGACTTGCTCCTGGTTTACAGACATGCAGCGCATTCTGTTTCCTCTGCCTCCCCATTCCCTCTCTTCTTGTAAGATGCTACACATGGTCTGATAATGGCTTTCAGCTTCATCGGCTGTGAGCTAAACAACCTCTTTTCTTGATACCTTAAAAAAATAATTTATTTTTTAAATACTTTAAGTAACAATTTAATAATTTAAGATTTAGTGTTCCTGTTTTAATATTTAGATCTTTGACCCATTTTGATTTTACTTTAGTGCATGGTGATAGACACGGTTCAAGTTTTAGTCTTTGGCATGCAGAAAGGCAGTTTTTCCAGGACCATTTATAAAAGAGGCTATCTTTCTTCCAGTGAATGTATTTGACCCTTCATCAAAGTTAAGGTATCTAAGGATGTTAGGAGTTGTTTCTGCATTTTCTAATCTATTCCATTGAGTCTCAAGTTTGTTTCTAGTCAGTGCCGTGCTGATTTTAGTACAGGAGCATGTGGTATAATTTCAAATTGGGGATTATGATATGCCCCTGCCTTGCATTCATTGCTGAGAATTGTTTTTGATATTCCAGGGCTCTTCTGGTTCCACATGAATTTTAGAAATGTTTTCTCTAGTGCTGTGAGGTATGCTAATTGTATTTTGATTGGAACTCCATTAAATTTTGGGAGTATGGCCATTTTCAATATGTTGGTTCTTCCTACCCATGAGCAAGGGATATCTTTTCATTTTCTGATATCCACTTGGGCCTCCTTTTCCAGAGTACTATAATTTCAATGTATGGATCTTTTGCTTAGTTTTTTAGATTGATTCCAAGCATTTAAATTTTCTTGGATACTAATGTGAAATGTGTGCTTTCCCTAATTTCTCTCTCAGTGAGTTTGTTGTATTTTTTACAAGAATGCCATTGATTTTTGCTTGTTGACTTTGTATCCAGCTACAGTAGTGAATCTGGTTATTACATCTAGAAAGTCTTTTGGTGGAGTCTATCATGCCATCTATGAAAAATGATAATTTAAATTCTTCCTTTCCTGTCCTTATTTCCTTTGTCTTTTTCTTGTCTAATTGGTCTAGCTAATGTTCCCCCAACTATATTGAATAAGAGTATTGACAGTGGACATCCTTGTCTTGTTCCTGATTTCAGAGTGAAAGCTTTCAGTTTTTGACCACTTAGAATGATATTCACTGTTGGTTTGTCATAGATGGCTTTTATCATATTGAGGCTTTTATCATGAATGGATGTTGGACTTTATCAAATGCTTTTTCTAATTCTGTTGAGAATATCATGTAAATTTTGTCCTGTGCTCTGTTGACATGGTGTCTTCCATTTAATGATTTGCTTGTGTTGAACCAACTTTGAATTCCTGGGATGAATGCAACTTGGTCATGGTGTATAATCTTGATGATTTGCTGCATTCTGTTTGCCAGTATATTATTGAGGATTTTTGCATCCATGTTCATTAGTGAGATGGGGTGGTACTTCTCTTTTTTGGTTGGGTCCTTCTGATTTGGGTAGCAGGATAATACTTGCTTTCATTTTGGGAATATTGCTTCCCTTTCAATTTCATTAAAGATTTTCAGCATTAGAGCTTCTCTAAATTTCTTATAGAATTCATCAGTGAATTCATCAGGAGATGGACATTTCCTTGTTGACAAGTTTTTAATAACATCCTCAATTTTATTGACTGATATTGGGTTATTTTGATATTTTATATCTTCTTACTTAAATTTTGGCAATTCAAATGTATCTAGGAATCTGGCCATTTCTTCTGTGCTTTCCACCTTGTTAGAGTACAGGTTGTCAAAGTGGGTATTAATGATTTTCTGAATTTCCACAAGATCTATTATGATTTCAAACTTTTCATTCTGAATTGCATGAATTTGAATTTTTTCTTTCCTCTTTTTGATAAGATTGACTAAGGGGTTTATCAATTTTACTTAATCTTTCACAGAGCCAACTCTTCAAGTCATTGATTCTTTGTATTGTTTTCTTAGTCTCAGTTGTATCAGTTTCTTCTCAGATGTTTATAATTTTCTCTCTCATACAAGCTTTGGGTTTGATTTGCTTTTCTTCTTCTAGAAGTTTGATATTCAACATTAAGTTGTTTATTTGTGCTCTTTCTGTTTTCCTAATGTGAAAATTGACTGCTATAAATTTATTCCTATGACTGCTTTTATTTCATTCAATATGTTTCAGTATGTTGTACTGGCATTATCATTTAATTGTAGGTAGTGTTTAATTTCTTCTTTAATTTCCTCTGTTGCCCAGTGGTTGCTCAAGAGGGTGCTGTGTAATTTCCATGTGTTTTTGTAGTTTTCTTGTTTCTTTTGCTGTTAATTCCATTTCATTGCACTGTGCTCAGATAATATGCATAGAATAATTTCAATTCCTCTGTATTTACTTATACATGTTCTGTGGACTAGTATGTGGTCTATTTATGAGACTATCTCATGTGCAGCTGAGAAGAACGTATATTCTGATACTGTGGGCTAGAGCACTCTGTAGATATCTACTAAGTCCATTTGTTCTTAGGTTTGGGTTAGTTCTGATATTGTTTTGTTGATTTTTTTGTCTAGTTGATATATCCATTTATGACAAAGGAATATTAAGATCCCCCATTACAATTGTGATACTTAATTGATTTTTCATACCCATTAATATTTGCTTTATATAGTTGGATGCACTAGTATTTGGTGCATATATGTATGATTGTTATCTCTTTTTTCTAGAGTTTTCCCTTAACAAGTATGTAATGACTTTCTTTGTCTCTTTTAATCAATCTTGGCTTGAAGTTCATATTATCTGCAAATAGAATAGCTACCCTTGTTTTTCTCTGGGTTCCTATACATGGGTTATTGTTTTCCATACTTTGACTTTCAATTTATAAATTTCTTTTTGAGCTAAATGTGTTTCTTGTATGCAGAATATTGTTGGACTGCGCTTTTCAATCCATTCTGCCAGTCTATTTCTTTTGATTAGTGAATTGAGACCATTTATATTGATTGTTATAACAGGTATGTATTTGCTTATCCTCCTCAAATTATCTTGCTGTTGTTGGTTCCCTGTCTTTCCCCTCTGTTTAATTGCTTGTTCTTCCTTGTGGCTGCTTTTATTGGTGTTCTTGGAATTGTGGTCTGCATTATCTCTTTCTAAAATACCTTCAGCATATTTTAGCAATCTAGTTTGGGGGTCATGAATTTCTTCAGTTGTTCTTTGTCATGGAAATATCTTATTTCTCCATTGATTTTGAAAGGTAGTTTTGTGGAAGAACACAACTTCCAATCTGAGTTGGAAGTTCTGTTCTTTTAGGACTTGAAATATCTCATTCTAAGCTCTCCTTGATTTGAGGGTTTGTATGGAGAAGTCTATGCATCTGATGGGCTTAATTCTTAGGTTACTTCTTTCTTTTTTAAACTGCTTTTAATATTCTGTTCTTGTGCTGAATTTCTGTTATCTTCATTTGTATATGCCTCAGTGTAGACTTATCTTGGTCATGGTTATTTAGAGTTCTACCTGCTTCACTTATTTGTATTTCAAATTATTTATCAATGTTTGGGAAGTTTTCTTCCATTATTTCTGTCAGGAATTACTTTATGGTATTTGCATATCCCCAGCTTTCTTTTTGACTCCAATCTTATGTTGTTCTTTGCTACATCTTGCAGCTATTGTATTGATTTTTCATGGTCTTTTGCTGTTTTTAAAGTCTTTTCATGGTCCCTAACTGCAATCCTATTGCCTTGGTTACTTTTCCCTTGTTGCTGAGACAAAATGCTTGACACTCAAAGTAAGGAAGGAAAGATTTATTTATCTCACAGTTTGTGGAGCTTTCAGTCCATAACCAGCTGGTCCCAAAGCAGGGTGGCATGTAGGTGCAACTGTTCAAGGTGGCAGAAGACAGCACAAACAGCAAGAGCAAAAAGAACAAGCCTATTTTCTCACTTATATTGTAGGTAAGCTACCTGCCCTCAGGTAGCACTCACACCATCTCCCTGTCTTCCTCTCACACAGGATGAGGATGTTTACAACGGACCCTGGATCCCTGCTGAGCTGCTTCAAACTTTTAAACTTCTCCAGTTAATGCAATGTTCCAAACATTACACCTGCCTTCCAAGTCGGGTAGTCTATCCTTGCTTTCATTCAATCTGTTGTGTGTGCTTTCATTGGGGTTTTTCAGTCTCCTAGATTTCTGTTTGTATTGTTTACTGGATTCCATTTATTTTCTACTTGGTGCATTTATGGTTTCCATCATTTTCCTAAACTCCTCTATTTTTTTTTACCTCTATATAGTCTAATGTCTTTTATTTCTGTTTGCCATTTTTTTAACCTGAGAGATTATTTTTTCTGTAGCCTCATCTATTTGTTTTTTCATCTCTGTGCCTGCAATTTCAGAAAGTTCTTGCAGGTGGCTTTTGATTTAATCACATTGCACTCTGGTATTGTTCTGTTTGGGCTGAAGGCCTGGGGTTGCATTTTGCTTCTGTGTCTTATCATTTTTTATTTCATTTTGTTTTCCATGTTGATTCTTATAGATTTCTTATGGCATATAGCTTTATCACTAATAATAAGGCTTCCCTAGGAAATGTCTATTTTTTAGGGATGTCTTCTCTGCATGGATGATTCTCAGTCTTTGTTTATCCAAATAGTCTACTTTTCCAATTTATTAATGATGAGAAGTTACTATGTATTTGGTCTAGAACCACAGTGTTGTCATACAATGGAAAAAAAAACTGATTACAACAAGAATGACATCCTGGCTAAAGTAGTACAGTTACCAATACAATGGCATCCAGTCCAAGCTATCTACACTCTGTGGTATCTATTAATTTGATACATTTAATCATAGGGGCAAGTTCTACAGTTATATAACAAAATCCACATTTGCCATGAACTTATCGGCAATGAGTTTCCTCTTTGTAGAGTGATTTTTACCCTGTGGGGGAATCTGAGAGTGATAGGGGTCCAAAAAAGAGAGACAAATAGGGACAAACATATAGCAGAATCCAGGCTGGACGGTAAAGAAAACTTTGGGAAACTGTAAAATACAGAAGGGAAAGAAAGAGAAAGCAAAAGAATATTGAATGAACCAGAAAGAGAGGAGATGTTCACTCATACAAAAATGTCATAAAATTAAGATAGCGGAAGAAAGGGAGAAATAATGTCCACACTCAATCCCAAAAGTGTGCTGTGTAACCCTGCCAGGTTTGCAGTAGGGTTTGTACGGGGTATGAAGCTGATTTGGACTCTGAATGTGGGGGCTGGTACTGTGCCTTAATTGACAATGCTCTGGACATCCACATATCCTTACTGTGGTTGTCGCTGTGGTGCTCTCCCAGTCGCTGTGCCATTCTCTGGTAGGGAACGACTGGGACTGCTCCCAGACCTGGATAGAGTTGGCTTCTTCCAGAGCTGCATGATGTGATCCACACCACTGACTCCTCTTCACACGCTGGTCACTTGGCGGAGGAGTGCCCTTATTCCACTGCAGACCAAGGCTGCTTGCTTACTTATGCTGTTGGGCTAAGGCTGCTCTGCTGGTCACAGACCACAGAGACACTTCCAGTCCTTTGTATTTGGGGTTAGGACTGGCTTTTGGTTGCCACCAGAGAGGAGTCGAGGGGGCCCTAGCACCTACCTTTTAGCAAAGTTGCCCCTAATTTGCTCCCTACTTTTGGTAGTCTGCTGTGACTGGATGACTCTGCTCTCATTTCACTCTGGTACGTTGGCAAGGAAGCGACCTGGTGGCCCCTTGTGGAGCAGTGTTTGCTCTTCTCACTGCTTCTTCGGACTTTTTCCCCTTGCTGAGCTGCTGGTCCCACCTGCAGTATGCAGAGCAGGGTTGCTCCTTACCTCCATTTTTAAGATGAAGAACTTGAGGTCTAGAGTTTGTCAGTAGTTGTCTTAGAGACTTGGGTTGATAAAACAAAGTAATGTTAACTACACATTTAAATAACAGCAATTTATTTCTCAGTTCTGAAGGATGAGTAGTCCAAGACCAATGTGCCAAGACCGAGTTGAGTCCTGGTCAGAGCTCTGTTCTTAGTTTGAAGATGGCTGTCTTCTTGCTGTGTCTTCACATAGCTGAAGGAGATGAACATATGAATCCCTCTCTTGTCTCATCTAATCTAATTACTAATCTCATGGAGGATTATATCATGACCTAATCATTTCCAAAAGTTCCTATCATTAAAACATCCTTATATTAAAAGTTAGATTTCAACATGTGAACTTTGCCACTGAGCTGCCTCCAGATGAATTAATGTGTTAATGTTGCTCCTCTGAAAAACTTTACCTGACCCTTTAGAACCCTGGCTTCATTGCCAGGTAATGGTCATGTATCTCCTGGCCTCACTAGCTTGTCTCTCTTTGAAGGCTTGGAGATATATTTTCTTTTCAAAAATCATATAGCCTACAATATCAGCATTGGAAAATAGAAAAAGCATATCAGAAAATGGGAAGATACCCCTGTTCCTGGGTAAGCACAGCCATCATAGTCAAAGTGGTCATATTTTCAAAATTAACAAACAGATTTAACACAATTCCAATCAAAATACCAACATCATGCCTCACTGATCTAGAGAAAATAACCCAAAAATTCATAGGGAAATTTCAAGAGACACAGAATAGCAAAAGTAATCCTGGGTAAAAAAAGCAGAGCTAGAGGTATCATAATCATAGATTTCAAGCTATATTACAAAGCTACAGTAATAAAAACAGTATGGTATCAGCACAAAACCAGACACATGGCTCAATAGAACAGAATAAAGGATGCAGAAAAGACCTCAGTCATATTCAGCTATCTGATCTTTGACACAT
Organism: Dinomys branickii; assembly: GCA_004027595.1. NCBI lineage: Eukaryota > Metazoa > Chordata > Mammalia > Rodentia > Dinomyidae > Dinomys > Dinomys branickii. Next base: position 14,382 of record PVLD010015590.1, on the reverse strand, counting down.
GGCCAAAAACATGCACCCAAGGAAAGATAGCCTTCTTAAAAAATGGTAATGGGTGAATTGGCTATCCACATGCAGAAGATTGAGTCTAGATTATATCTCTCAACATTTTACTAAACCAAACTAATTTCCTAAATTAAACTGATTTTACTAAATTAAAATCAAAATGAATCAAAGATCTAAATGTCAAAACAGAAACACTTAATCTGCTGGAAGATAAAGTAGATATTACTCTTGATGACAGGCAAGAACATCAAAAATCAACAAACTATTATACAAGTTGAGAAGCTTCTCTACTGAAAAGGAAATAACCAGCATTGTGAAGAGACAGTCTGTAGAATGAGAAAAGCAAGTTACCCTAAAATAAAAGATGCAATAAAAATGAGCAAGTGAAATGAACAGACACTTCTCAGAAGTTCTGATGGCCAATAAACATGCAAGAAATATTCAGCATCTCTGGCTACTAGAGAAATGCAAATTAAAACAACATGGAGATTCCATCTTACTCCAATAGGAATGGCTACTATCAAGAAACCAAATAAATACAAATACTGCTCAAGCTGTGGGGAAAAAGGAACCCATCTACATTTGTGGTGGGAATGTAAAAAGTACAACCATTCTGGGCATCAGATAACGTCAGTTTTTTGAGGTTCCTCATAAAACTAAAACTAGAAATTCTACTCAGAGTACAACCATTCTGAGCATCAGATAGCATCAGTTTTTTGAGGTTTCTCAAACAACTAAAACTAGAAATTCTACTCAAACCAGATTTTCCTCTTCTAGGGAAATAAAGACATATTACAGTAGTGCATGCATTAACTATTTTATAGTAGCATAATTCATAGTAGCTAAATCTTGTAAGCATCCTATATGTCATTAACAAATTAATGGGTAAAGAAAATATAGAATTTATACTAAAATGGAGTACTATGCAGCTAAACGGAAGGATAAACTTGGGTCATTTGCAGTAAAATAGATGCACCTTGAGGTCATAATGTTATGTTTTCTCTTACACAAGAAACTCAAATTACAAATAAATGAAAGAGCGAAGTAAAATGTAGAATATAGGGAACAGAGAAATAGATCTTTTGCAAAAGGAAATGTGACCAGGTAATGGGGGGAGAAAGTGGGAAGGGGAGGGAAGGGGTGAAAAGAGATATGTGATAAGGACCTGCACCATGTGTAATCATTATGTGCTGCAAACATGTACTAACAAAATTTAAAATTAAAAACTAACATCACTTTATGAAGCCTGCTACCCACCAGCATGTCTATTCTCAAAATGGATTTCATGGAATGAAAGTAGGAATAAAATGTAACTGGCTAAATTGAATTTCAGGCCATATTTACACAGAGCAATTTCCAATATTGGATGAAATCTTAGCAGAGAACTGTTACACTGTTTTCAGCGTCGCCTCTGTGAGCAAGCAGGAATGTGGAGTGGAAAGTGCCCAGGGCCAATCAGATAATGGCCACAGGGCTGAGACAGGCACCTAAAGCAGTGCCTGATGTCTTGCTGTTGCATAGTCACTTTGTCCCCTGGTAGCATACGACCCCTGAAGATGGCAGGAGTATCCCCAGGCTACTAGCAATTCTATGAGGGTGACTGTATAGTTTTCCACTGTGCTGTTTAGAAAGATTAAATTGAACCACAAAAGCTGAAGGACCTGCCTGGGGCTAAAGAAAGAGCTGGCATTTGAGTCCTGCAAGCTCTGGCCCTAGCCCTGCGTTTGGAGCATAAACCTCTTTACTTCAGCAAAACTGCTAATAGATTAAGCATTTTATAGTAACAAAGCAGAAAATAAAAGCAATGCTTTTGTCCCAGTGATAGGTCTTTTCCAAATGCCAACTCTCTGCTACAATTCTTTTCTTCACCAAGCTGAGGGAACAAATGCAAGATGTTCTCCTCTTTTCTGTGTATAGGGTACTTCCCAGCTCTATAGCTGATCCTGGGATCCCGTGCCCCATGTGAGGCTTCTGCTTCCCATTTGAGATTTACAGCCAATTTGAAACCTTCTGCTGCTGCTCTTTGCTTGCCAGCCTCCTTCTCCGGGCTAGCAAACCTACGCACCGTTTACATGCCCTTCCATTTTTTAGTCTATTCGCTCATTCAGGCTTTAACCTTTCTAACATGGTAGGAGTAATCAGAATCGGACTTAAGGCTGGGGAACGGAACTCGGAAGGGTATTACTGGACCTGCCCTTTCTCCTGCTTTTTGTAGCCATCACCATTAAATTTTCTACAGTAAAATATCCTCTGTCCTTGGATTTTCAGAAGTAGGTTGCCCCTCGATGGCAGGGTGTCTGTTTAGCAACTGTGCCCTTATGGAATGGTTCAGCTAGATCCCAAGTTTATTTTCATTTTGTTATAAGTAAAAATGTCTTTTGTATATGCCCATATTTAATAATTTTCTCTTGAGACTCAAGTAATTCATATTTTATGTGAAGTAACTTAATTTTATGATGTGTCTGGTATAAATAAGATTTTTCCTCTCTATCCCTCTAAGACAATGATAATTTGATTTTCCGTTTGTAGCAAAGTTAACATAATCATCCCAAACTTAAGAATATCACTTCTGTCTAGTTTCTAACAGCAATCTCATTTGCTGAGTATCTGACTGAATGTGACGTTTAATACAAACCTTGGACCACCAGTATTAAGAAGAACTTCGATTGAGTAATCAATCATATGTGAAATGGAGAACAAAAATTTCTTCACAATAGCCTCTCATCCTAGTCAGCTAATTAACTACCACCTACCTAACATCACAATAGTTGTGAAACTGCACCTGCATGTGAGCATAGTGGTACACGGTAGATTTTCATTGTCAGTACTAAGGATCTTTTCATAGCAAAGGTTCTCATACCATATGAGTTTGAAAGGCGTGATGTTTCTCCTTTAAAAAATACCTAAAAGCTTCCATTGCTTGTCATTAATGATACCCATATACTTCTTCCCACTGCCAATATTGCTGTCAGTCAGATAAATTAGTGCTAAGAAAAGCGCTGTGCTCAAGTAAAGCAGCCTGGGCCTGGCAGGGCCGTCCCAGCGCCATTGTGCTTGGGTGTCATGCTGCTCGAACTAATAGCACTGGAGCTGAATCCCTGACGTTGTGCATTTTAACTAGACTATTTTGACATTCTGTTTTACTTGCTATACTTACGTCTAAGAGAGAAAAAAGAGGATACTTTCTACTTTGCAAAAAAAATGAATATCTTTTTGGAAGTCACTTTAAAAAGATTTAGCAAATTCAATTTTAGAGACTCGTACACATCTATAAAAATGTCCTGGAAATATATGACTTATGCAGCTCATAGTTTTTATTCCAACGCTTCTTTCCAGCCAAGATCAATCCATCTTCTCCCACTGACTACAGTCTACCTCCACCAAAATTCCTTGGGTAGCTCCTGTGAAAATCAGCCAAGCACAAGGAATTTTGGAATTTCAGTTAAAAATATTTATGATTTCTTAATGCAAATATTGGAATACTATCAGAACACTAATGATACCTGTACTACATCTCCTTTTCATCTGCTCTGACAGTGTAGCTTTAGAGCTTACCCAGTGCCTGCCTGAGCCAAGGACTCACGTGAAATCTCACTGGCTGAGTTTCAAGCGAAATAAAGCAGAGGTGAGGATGCTACAAGCAGAGAGCTGAGAAAAGGCCAGAATCATAATTCAGAGAATGTTTAAACCTAAGTTTTCTTACGACTGTTCAGGAACCCCAGAATCCAGTTAGGATCATCTCTTCTTGATCCACAAGTCTCCTTATCACCTAAAAGTTGTGGAGCCAGTTAGGATCATTGTAGTTTCTGGTAAACATGCCTCATCTGCACTGCCATTATCTGTTGAGTTGTAATTTTTCAAATTGAGGTGATATCAGATTGCAAACTTCTTGAAGGTAGGGCCTCAAATCTTCATTTTTGCATCTCGAGCTCAGTAGAAAGCCTACCCGTAATGGAAAACCAGCACATATGTGTCAAGTGGATGGTTAGGGTGGATGTTTGGATGGAGGGTTGATTGGATGGGCAAACAACTTAGTTAAGGCAGTGAGTGGCCCATGTGAACTCTAATGCTCAATATTGTAAACCAAATCTTTGAGTCAACCTACAAAAGAAGCTTACGAAGACCCATGATTGCTTCAGGCTTAAGTAACACCCAGAATAACAGAGCTGTGCTAATTAAGAATAGTTTCTCTACTTCAGTGGCCTAACTAGTTGCAGCCTCAGCCAAGGATAAATACTTCAACAAAGCAGCTTGGATTATATGCTCTGGTCTACCCTATAACTAGGAGCACTTTGTAGGGTGCAACCTGGAAGCTCCATAGATTACCATCTCCCCAAAGTCTCATTTTACTAATATTTGTGAGCTACCTGAGAGTTGTTCCTCGTAGAGAGATTAGTCATTTAACATGTTAATTGAATCTCTTTAAATATATGAGACAGATTTCTATACTCCCCAGGCTGGGAATTCCTTGCCTCGAAGGTTTCTGCTTCAGCTTACCAAACAGCCAGAATTAAGCATTCATGTTACTGCACCCAGCTATTAATATATTAATGGTAACAGATCCTTAGTTGCTACGTGAGCTGTTCTGCCTGTTGCTATCCTAGGCTTAGGACTCTTAAACTCCCAATTCACGTGTATGTGTGTGTGTGTGTGTGTGTGTGTATATATATATATATATATATATATATATATATATATATGCTCATATATAAAACGTGTGCATGTGTGTATATATATATACATAAAATGTGTGTGTATATGTATATATATGTGTGTGTGTATATATATATACACTCATATATAAAACATGTGTGTGTATATATATACATATAATGTGTGGGTATATGTATGCATACATCTGTATGTGTGTGTATATACATACACTCATATATAAAACGTGTGTGTGTGTATATATATATACATAAAATGTGTGTGTATATGTATATATACATATGTGTGTGTGTATATATATACACTCATATATAAAACATGTGTGTGTATATATACATATAATGTGTGTGTATGTATATATACATATGTGTGTGTATATATACACATATATAAAACATATATGTGTGTATATATACTTATAATGTGTGTATATGTATATATACACATGTGCGTGTATATATATACACTCATATATAAAACGTGTGTGTGTATATATACATATAGTGTGTGTGTGTATATATACATATGTGTGTGTATATATATAGTCATATATAAAACGTGTGTGTATGTATATATATACATATAATGTGTGTGTGTGTATGTGTGTGTGTATATATATATACACACACACATACATACACACACAAATATTTGTATTTGTACATCTCCACTTATATGGTGGAGAGGTTTTCCAAGTAAGTTATTGGAAACTTTAAATAAGGACTCTCCACTGATTTTCCAAATATGATTTCTTCACAAACCACCTTCCTGAGAGATGACAAAATTAAATGGCGATACAGTTTCATAATGAGTAAATGAGCATTCAACTGAGAATTCAGTGTGCGGTTAGTTATGTTCTGTATGTAAGATTGCTTCCGAATAATGAGGAGCACCTAGAAGACTCATTTTATCATGGTAGAAATTCCAATTTGTGTTTATTCCTTGGGATGTTGCATTGTACTGAGAGACAAAGGGTGAGTTGCTGGAAACATTCTAAGAGATTTTTAATCATTTCAGCTACTTAACAGTAGACACATTTTACCCTTGTTGAGGTGAAAAATTTTTAATTCTTTGTTTCACCATTCCGGAGGAATGTTGTGAAGAAGCCCCTACCAAGTGGAAATTTTCCCTAAATAGCTCCAGAGAGCCACCCATGCAGAGTTCCTTGGACCAGATATCCATCTACCTGTGCAGTTCTCGATTTCCATCTTCTATGAGGCCTCTGGAAAAGAAATCAAAATAATATTGAAAGCAACCTATGAAAAGATATTTTTTGAATTTTAAAATGTGCCTAAATGTTCTCATAGTAAAACTAACTTTAATTTTTAATTTAAAGAAATCACAAAATAAATGTAAAGTAAATTTAGAGGACACAAAGAAAGAAAGAAAATCAAGCAAGCCGATCATGGGGCATATGCCTATAATCACAACTACCAGGTAGACTGAGGCAGAAAGTGTGTAAGTTAAATACCAGCCTGAGCATCCTAATGAAACCAAATCTAAAACAAACAGCAAATTAAAAAAGCACTTTAAAGGGGCTGTGGATATAACTTAGTGGTGGTAAAGAGCTTGCTTATCATTTGTAAGGTCTGGGAGAAACCCACGGGAGGTTGGGGAGTTGAGAGGGGATGAAGGAGAAAAGAGAGGAGGAGAGACAGGGACAGGGACAGGGACAGAGAGACAGTGACAGTGACACAGAGACAGAGAGAGAGAGAGAGAGAGGCCAAACTACAAAGCAAAAGAAATGAAAATATCTGTGACCCAACAATCTAGATGTAATTACCATGGCTCCTTACCAGTATCATTCCAGCATCTCAGGAAAGCTTCCCCATCAATATATTATTAAAACAGGTTCAAACTCTAAGTAACTGTAATCTGTTTATAATTAATAATTTAGATCAGACATATTATTTCATGTTAATGGTTAAAATTGATAGCATCATTTTTGTTGTGACTATTGTTCTCATACATATTCTAGTCTCTCCTATCTTATATATATGCATAATTTTAGTAGGTTATTTATATCAATATTATCATGTTTTATTATAATTTAATAGGACATTATTTATCCTTCAGGTGGTCTTCAATTGTTCACCATTATAAACATTGCTTTCATAAACAAATTTGTAATTCACTCTTTAGCACAAATTTTACATTGTCTTAGGACAAACAAAAAATTCTGGAGAACACATTAAGAATGTTGTAGCAGCGAGCTTGACCTGATTTCCCGACTTCCCCGCTTTCTTCCTTGACATAGGTGCACTGTGTTTCCCAGCGCTGTTGTAGATAAATATGGCTGTGAGATGGGATTCTGACCACGGATCCAAGCTCTTTCTTTTCTCGCTTGTTTGAAATGACAGTGCCTCATAGGACAATGACAGCAGCCTCGTATTGAAAGAGGGCACAGCCTCTGTGAGCTTGAGGCCAGAGCAAGTGTGCATAGAGGGCTCAAATCACAAGTTCACCGATCCAACACTTTAACATACCAAGAAAAAGACACCCACTGTGTTTGAGTTGGTGCTGCGTGTGTTTTGAGGTCTACTTGATACCTGGAATAACACATACATTTAAAAGCTGTTATAATACTTATTACCATAATAGCATCCCAACTACGTACTTCTTATGTTAAACAACATTGGCAATTGTGTTTTCATGACCTTTTGAAAACTATCAGACATGTGAGAGGTGATATGGCTCTAATTGCAATTTGTACTCTTTAAATATTAACACAGTTGGATGTTTTCAAAAATATAGTTTTTAGTAACTACATTTGAAATAAGGCTTCTTTTCGAACACTAATGACCCTAGAAGCAGGTAGCACTAAGATTTCCTTTCAGCAAATTGGGAATGGTGCAAGTAGGTCTTTAAATTTTAAATTGTTGTGATCAACCTCTTTGAAATCCTCATGTTCCAAGGAGTTAAGATGATAAACTTTTAAGTAAATATAAGATGTTAAGCCTGTGTAACAGCATAAGTTGTGGTAAATAAATTTTGCCTCATTGATTCATAACCATTATACACATTAGTCAGGACAGAACAGAAAATTGAATATAAACTATAGATTTTTATACTTAAAAATAGAACTTTAAAGCACATATTTACCAATGATTTTCTTTACCTCATTTTGATAATAAAGTGCATTCTATTTATTATTGGAAACATATTCAAATCTCTCATGTAAACAAAAACGCAAAATAAAATTATTTTCAAGATAATGAAATGTCGTGTAATCTCTTCTTCCAGTAATTCCTGCTCGTGGATTAACTTTCTCTTGTTAAAGTATCTAAATCATGCTGCCCTATAGACTTCTCAAAGCAAAAACAAATGTAAATCTCCAAAGCCTACCTCTGTGATTATCAAGAAATTAGACTCCTCAGATGAAGTCAAATCAAGATTTTCTGCCTGATCCCGGGGAGGAGACGCCGCGTGACCGCAGTCAGCACGGAAGCTGCTCCCGTAACTTTGACGGGATCTCCCACAGCTTCAGCTGACCGGGGCTGGCGGCCCTTTGCTAAGGCTAGGAGAGCAGAAAGAAGAGGCCCGTGGCTACTTCTAGGGAGCAGGAAAATTCCCAGAATATAGACGAATATTTAGGAGATCTAGACACCCACTGTGTTTGCGCTCATATATGCTTCGGGGCCTACCTTCAACAAAACGGACATTTAAAAACTTTTATAATACTATCATAATGACATTCAAAGTAAGTAATTATCTAACTTATTACATATCACATTGGCAACTGTGATTGGCTCTTTCCCACAGATGGTCAGTCCCAAGGCTTGTAAGTTTGCACCCTCAAATGGCAAAGGGAATCTGCAGATGGGATTAGAGTTGAGATTTGAGGTTGTGAAATTATCCTGGATTATCTGTATCGATCTGCTCTGACCACACACTTCTTTAAAGTGAATAGCACTTTCCAGCTGTGGTCAGAGAGATGTGCCACTGTTTGCTTTGAAGATGGAGGAAGAGGCCATGAGCCAGGGAATGTGGGTGGCCTTCACAAGTGAAAAAAGCTAGGAAATGTAAACCCCCACCCAAGAGTCATCAGAAAGGAGCATAGCCTGCCCACACATTGACTTTAGCCTGGAGAGATCTGTGTTAGACTTCTGATCCACTAAGCTGTAAGATAATAAATTTGAACTCTTTTAAACCAGATTTTGTGACAATTCCTTACAATAGCAGTGAAAATAAATAAAGCTGACCACAGGCTAGATGTGGCCTGCAGCTAGACTATTTCACATAACACCATGTGTGTCATTTGATATACACCAATCCTGAAGTCTTTAACATGGGCCCACAGTTGCACAAAGCAGCGATCACTGAGCGCAAGATAATGATCTTCTTTTCCACAGGACAAATCACACTGTAGGCACCTCCCAGTGCCTACCTGTCACAGCTGTGTGTTTACCCATCTAATTATAGCAAGCATTTGATCTATAATGTAAGTCTAGGCATGGACCCCAAATAGCCACAAATAATTCACCAGAACCTTAGCATTTTAAACAGCAAAATAATTCTGTTTGGAGCAAAGAATATCTTAGGGAACGTAAAGTCCATCCATACCCCGGCTCAGGCTCCTCTGCTGGGAGAGAAGCGAATGTTAACAGCTGAGTGTAACAGCCGTGGTGAGGATGTCTTACAGTCACAGAAGAGGACAACACAGTGGTCACCTCTGAGAACAAGAGCAAATGAAGACAGCAGGAATGAGGGCGTCTCTGGATGTCAGTAATTGCTTTTCCCATGTTTTGGCCATGTATAAAAAAGCTTTCTAGAATTTAGGCACAGCACCAAGGGAAAATGGAAATCCTATGTTGATTAAATTTATGTTCCACAGTGAAGAAGAACAGTATAATAAAATCCTTAAATTAAATTATTGGAGGGACACAATAAATGCAATCATGTAAAGAAGATTCATGAAATAGTTTTGGGTTCATTTGTTACATCCAAAAATATAGCACAAAAATAAAGGCAGGAAAATTAAACTGGGAACAGTTCCACTGCACTAAAAAGCCGGCTAAGTCATCTTGAGATAATTTCCGCTCTGTTATCTCTAATAAAATTCCATACCATTGTAGCTTTAAAGTAAACCTTGAACTGGAGTACTGTCACCTAACTTTGGGGTTTTTTTGACGAAATTATTAGACTATTCCATATTCTTTGCAACTCCATATAACTCTTATACATAAATTTCTTAAAATCTATAGAAAAGCCTGCTATGATTTTGATATGGATTGTTTTCAACTTGTTTATCTACCTAGGGAAAATGATCATCTTGATATTATTGAGTATTTTACCCCATGAATATGGCATATTTCTGTTTATTTAGACCACCTTTCATTTCATTCATCAGTGTTTATACTTTTTACTGTAAAAGCCTCGAATTTATCTTCAAGTGTTAATTGATTTCCTTCTCAGTGCCATTTTAGAAATCATCACTAATGTGCAGAAATGATTATATTGTTTAAATTGGTCTCATGTCTGATGAACACTCTTCTCCCTCTCTCCCTTTCCTACTTCCTGTGCGTGTGCGTGTGCGTGTGTGCGTGTGTGTGTGTGCGTGCGCATGTGTGCATGCATGTGTGTGCTCTGTTTAAGATTATCTACACAGGCAATTACACCATTTGCAAATAGATACCGTAATGTTTGTTCTTTCCAGTCATTGCATAGCTTTTCTTTATTTCATTGCATTGTCCAAGAGTCCACAATACTAATAAGAATGATGAGAAGAAACATGTTTGTCTCGCTCCCAGTTTTAGGACGAAAGCATTAATGTGTTAGGGTTTTTGTGAACAGGTATAAAAATATTAAGATATCTTCCATTTCTAATTTGCTGAAAATCTTCATCACAGATGTTTTGCTGTGACTAAGATTAGCAGCTGAAATAAATTGGCGCATATATATGTATATATATATTGTTTAAACACAAACTTTTCATGTTCTGGATTTTAAAGCAAAATAATTTTTTAAAATATAAAGATTAGAATATGCTGCTGCCTCCATCTATTTAGAATGGAAAATATGTCAAAAGTATATTGTTATTATAATTATACTCTTGCTAATATGTAAATATATATATGTATGTGTGTGTGTGTGTATATATATATATATATATATATATATATATATATATAAACAGAGAAATGTCCTCCCAAAACAAACTACATATTTCAGGAATTTTATTACTCCAAAGGTGGTCATTTCTATTTACCCGTATAATTCACAGTTTACCAGAGAAGTTTAATCTGTAAGATCTCATTTGGTTATAAAAATCTCTAAAATAGGTCACATAGGGTTTGTTTTACCATATTCACTCTGTCAAGGGAAAAATAAGGGTTTAGAGAGATGAAATGGGACATCACCATAGACATGAAACATTAATTTAGGGCTTCTGCTTCTGTGAACAATACCATGCTATCCATACATTTTAGGTTATTTCAGGGATTAGGAACAGAAATGGTACTTTAAAATGGTGCCATGGAATCTCCTTAACCTTAAAGCAGTTATATTTCCTTAAAGATAATTTAGGACTTCAGTGATAAACTCTAAAATATAAAATTCTACTATAAATGTTCACATAGATTATAAACTAATTTCTTAATAAATATAAGTATCTGAGGGACAAAGCCTGGTTCTCAGTCTCTTGTTTGGGCCACTGTTTACAGTTCAACCCTTGCAGGTCACGACAAAGATTTGTAAATTGACCTTCTAGAATGCTATGCACTGCTGCCTCTCCTTAAGGGAAGAATTAAATTCTAAACATTAAGATTTTTAAAACTCCTAATTATTTTTTGTTACAAAAAATTTAAGTAAAACACAAAATAATTTTCCTCTTGGGGATTATGTTCTAATTTTAAAATTTCTTAGTAAGTATCTTCTACCATGTTCCAAAATGATGCAGAAGGCCTGGGGATGTTGCTCAGTGGCACAAGCACCTGCCTAGCAAAGCACAAGATGCGATGTTGATTCCTGGTACCAAACATAAAAAATAAGAAAAGATATAGAGATACTATCTTATTGTACATTATTATACTTTATTTAAAATTAAAGGGCAAAAATGTGATTTTCAAATAAATGTGTATAGTGCATATGGCTTTGCTTTGCTCTTAACGAAATGTTAAACCGTTAAAATCCACGATGCATGTCTAAAAATGAAGGAGTGTTTCCAATGCAGACCATCACACACTAGCATACATTAAGGTGCATCTCTCAGTATTATAATGCTTTATTGTATTTCTGTCCTACTGGACTAAACACTGCCTGTGGCCACAGCTATGTGGTTCCTAGCTGCACTGGGTATCTAGGACAAAACCTAGCATAGGCTGACACCAACTGTGTGAAGAAACAGTGAGAGGGATGTGTGCCTAGCCAAATGGCACTAGTTCAAGCTCTAAATGAAACTACTTGTGCTTTCTCAGAGTAATGCCGGGAGAGTGTGAACACACGAACACATGCTGAGGAGCAGGACGTTTTTCTATTAGAAGCTTTATTTATCCGTACGTCTTTCAAACAGGCGGAGAGAATGTGCTCCAGGAAGAAGGGTGGGATGCTGGGTGTCAAGTCCCCCGGGTTTAATTCCCAGCTCTGAGTCTCAGCAGCTTCAAGGCCTTGGGCGAGTCACTTAACCTCTGTTCCAAACAGAAATAATATCACCTCCTCCCAGGAGCACACCAAGGCAAGTTTGATTGATGGCTAAGCTCTTGGAGTCTTTGATGAAATGTGCTGAATGGCTGCCAAGTTTTACTACTGCTAATAATAATAATGTTTTTCTAACAGAGTCCCTCAGAGCACTATAAATTGGCAACGAGGGACAGATTGCTCCAGCAAGCAAATTGTGACCAATTCTTTTTGAAAGGAGGATGATAGGTTTCATTCCACAACGGCATCATTTTCTAGTTTCTGTTCTCTATGGATAAGGAGGGCAAGTTTTCCTATGGCTGTGTGAGATGCCTGGGCTTCCTTGGAAAGGAGAAGGCAAGGGCGGGCTGCCACCAAGCACAGACCCAGTCGCATTAGGGAAACATCACTTTGCCTGGGTAAGTTGATCAATTCACAAAAATAAAAACTTAAGTAATAAAGCAGCAATGTTGTCATTTGTTATTCTGTTACCTACATGATTTCATTGTATCCAAAAAGAAAATCTAAGGAAGCTAAAAATCTACCAATAGTTTCACAACATCCACTCATCCATTCCTTGAAATAGAAATATTATTCTGCATGCCTTAGAAACCATCTCCTTTCCCTCACTGTATATAATATGACTTAAAACAAAATTGATGAAATACTTTTTGTATTGTAAAGTAATAGTTACTCTAGAAATTTGGAAAAATAATTATATACATATTGCTACAAATTAAGATGTTAATATAGTATAGTTATCAAAAATACATTCTATCCATAGACTGTCACAGTTCAGCACAGCTCACAGTATCAAAAAGGTCGACATTTTGAATTTGGCTAAAACTCTTAAGTTCTGCATACCACAGTTTCCTCATCTTTTAAATAAGATAATGTAGTAGTGCATATCTTCCCAGATGCTGAGAAAATTACTACATGTGTATCAGTTAGAGTAGTGCTTGACCTGGAGAATATCGCTCAATAAATTATTATTAATCCCTCATAATCTCTAAACTTGCAGATGATTTGTTTTAAGTGCACCTTATTAATAAAAATAAATATTAAAATAGAGCTTTTTTTAAAAAATGAGGAAAAATTATACACACTAATTTTATCCTGCTTTTCATCATGAGGTACCTTACCAGGTTTCTCCTGCGTCAAAGGCACTTTTCTACATTACGGTACAAACATGCAGGATTGCACAATATTCTACTGATAGATTTGTCATAAACTAACGAAAGCACTCTCTTCTTATTCACCGTTTACATTGGTCTCCTTTTCTGTTTTTCTAAGGAATACTGCAATGACCATCAGTTTGAGCATCTCAGCAACTTTTAAATTATGGGTCTGAGGCAGCTCTAGGGCCTCTAAGGAGCAGAGCACACACGCTATTAAAGCTTTTTCTATTAAATTGTCCTCCACAAAGGTTGTACGATATACATCGCAATAACTTAATATTGTCCTTTTAAATCTCCATAAACATATTCTGTTCATCCTTGCTTGATCTGTCTAATATACTCTGCTGCTACCAGTGGATGAGCAGAGGGAAAATGAGAGAGGAAAATAGCTGAAGTGTGTGGATGATTTTTCTATTTTTCTGGAATCAATTTCTAATGGTGGAAAAGCCTGTGGATGGAGATGTCAAAAGATTTATCAACCCTGTGAAAACTGACAGTGAGAAGATCTTCTCTTCACTGAAGTTAGAACTATTTGCTCAGGGCTGGGTATATAGCTCAGTGGAATAAGCGCCTACCTAGCAAGCGCAGGGTCCTGAGTTCAATCCCCAGTACCGTCAAAGAAAAAAACAAACAGAAGTATTTCCTCCCATTTTTTCCATGTATGTTGTGATCTGTAATATCAGTGCCATTCATATGAATGCCATATTAAAATAACAATATCCAGTCTTCTGTGGATGGGCACTTGGGTTGCTTCCACATTTTAGCTATTACAAATTGTGCTGCTATAAACATGGGTGCACATATATCAGAGTGATATGATGTTTTTAGATCTTCTGGGAAAATACCCAGAAGAGGAATAGCTGGTTTAAATGGAACCTCTAGACCTAATTTGCGGAGAAATCTCCAAACGGCTCTC
>PVLD010015589.1:0-47936 GCA_004027595.1 Dinomys branickii | reverse complement strand
TAAAATAAAAAAAAAAAAAAAAATTGCATATGTTCAATTTTATCTCCAAGATAAATTCCTACAATTGCTGGGTCACAGAATTGTGTGTAACTTTAATTTTAGCAGATGCTGCTGAATAACTCTCCAGAGAAGCCATACCAATTTACACTAATGCTACCAATCACTGAGAGTGCCTGCTTCCCCATACATTTGCCAACAGTATCACCCAAACTTTCTGGTCTTTGCCAATCTGATATATGTAGAATAAGTGAAGTCTTAATTTGTATTTAATCTGAGTAAAGCTGTTCATAATTTGATTTGCATTTTTGTTTTTTTCTTTTCTGCAATAGCGAAGGATCAAACTCAGAGTCTTTGCATGCTAAACACAAACTCTACACTGAGCTACAATTATTTTTATATACTGAGAATATGGTCTTTTCTAGAAGTTAGAAAAATTTTCCCCACCTTTAATTTGTTCCTTGACTTTTCTTATAGTTTCTTTTCTTTTCTTTTGTGATACTGTGGGTTGAATCCAGTACCTTTGCACTGAGATACATTCTTAGCAAATTTTAATTTTTTATTTTGTGACAGGGTCTCATTGAGCCAAACTTGGCAATACTCCTGCTCTAGCCTCCCAGAAGGTTAGGATTATGAGCATGGGCCACCACCACACCTGGCATAACATCGCTTTAAAGAAAAAAGGTCCAAAATTAATTTTGATTGAATAAGTTAAAGAAGTAAAATGTATGACTCCACGTTTGTTGAGTTTTCTATCACAATTACACTGTCTCTGCTCAGATTATTTTGTGTGTGTGTGTGTGTGTGTGTGTGTGTGTGTGTGTGTGTGTGTTACCAGGAATCAAACTCTTGACCTCACACTTGCCAGGCAGGCGCTTATGCCATGGAGCTATATTTCTGGCCTCAGATTATTTTTTAATTTCTACATTTTCTTCAAATGTTTTTAAGAATTTCATTTTTAAATGTTTAATTGTGGAGAATTTCAAACTTTTATATAAGAAAGAGTAATGTAATGAATCTTCTTACTCCACACTCATCACCTGACTTGAACAAATTATTAGTTTAGACTCAATCTGTTTCTCCTCTATCCTCATCTGTGCTTTTAAATTTTATGTTTGCACCATTAACCCAGCAGGGATTTTTTGTGGCATAAAGGAAAAGATACAGATTCAACATGTCTATCCAGACGTTTTAGTACTATTTATTGAATCCTCCATCTTTTCCCCATAGATTTGAAATGCCATACTAAATTACACACACACACACACACACACATATATATATATATATATATATATTTTTTTTTTTTTTTGGTCTATCTCTAGACTTTTAAGTTGGTCTGCCTGAACTAGCAGTTCATGTTAGAGTGCCACACCATTTTAATTACTATGGCTTTGCACTATGTCTTCATATTGTATTAGGCAAGGTCACTCAAGTATTTTTTAGAATTCTCTGATTCTTATTTATTTTTGATTATTTTTTATTAGTACATTCTTGTGGTCTAAAATATTTACATTCTTTGTGGAGAGTTGGTATATGTACATAATACATCTTAATTTATTTTTAATTTATAAATTCAATAATCAGCTTCTGTATATATATAAAAAAAAAAAAAAATATATATATATATATATATATAATAGTATTTCATTGGGGTGGCCTTAAATTTATGAGTTAACTAGGGGAGAATTAATATCTTCAAGCTATTTCATGTTCCCAATAAAAATATTCTAAACACTAGGCATGGTGGCACACACTTGTAATTCTAGCACTCAGGAGGCAGAGACAGAAGGATCACAAGTTTAAGCCTCGCCTGACAACATAGCAAGACTCCATTTTTTAAAAAAGGCAAAATATCCTAAGCATTTCTATATAAGTTTTATTTCAGCTTCCTCATATAGTGTTTTAATTTGTTAAAGTGAAGTAGACTTTAACATAACAAAATGTATAGATCTTAAGAGGAGCCACTTCAATGAATCTGGACAACTAATAAGCATTTATATTCATGTTTTCAAAAGTATTTGTGGCAAGGGTTAAGAGGGACACCTTTCCATTCTTAAAACTTTATTCTGGGTTGGGATGCAGCTCAGTGATAGAGAACTTGGTTAGCACACACAAGGCTCTATGTTTGATCCCAGCACAAGATAAATTTTTTTTTAAACTAAAATAAAAATAAAATCTTCTTATTAATGACATTCCATATTTCTTACAAAGTTTATTCCATTATATAATTTCTTCCTTTCATATAATTTTAACAAGCATAGCTATCTTGTTTCCAAACACACAAAATCCAGGATAGGGTAAAGTTTTTACTGCAAATCTTTTTAATAGAAGTTATTCTGACTATAAGCAGCTTACTGATTATAATCCATAAGAGACACACACACATTTTCTTGATAACCTCAGCACAGTCATATTATGCTAATTATTTACATTCTACTATGGATTCATTGTCTCAACATTCACAGTCCAAAGAGGAGGCTGTGGTGTGCAGGTATCCAAACCGCCTTCTTATCATGGTGACAGGAAAAAGTTTCTGAGAACACATAGTAACTGCAATTATGAAAGTCTCTGGACCCCCAAAATCAGGGAAATAAAAGAAATGCCATTTATAAATGAGTTCATTAACATACCAGGGTTACTTGGAAGTCTCTCCTTTTGGCTAATGAAAGAGTAAAGTTCTAGTTGGCCTGGAAAACTGACCCGCCTGGCTGGAAAGCTACAACCCACATAGGATGAAACAGAAGATTAAGGGGCCATGAATTCCCTGGAAATCTGCAGAATCATCCTCAAGGTAGAAAGTCTGTGTAACTAGAGTTGTTACTGTGGATTTATACATCCAGAGTCCAGGAAAATTCTAAGTTACTTAATTTGTTTTGTAAATCCCTCCATAAATGAATGCATTGTTCAACTTGAAAAATAAGCCCTAAGTTTACAACTATAATTGGCCTTCTGCACACAAGGGTTGGGCCTCTGTAGATTCACCCAACTGCATATTGAAACCATGGTGAGGTCTATGATGCTCATGTCTACACTGAATATAGACACTTTTTTCCTTGACATTATTCCTTAAACAATACAGTATAACACCTATTCACATAGCATTTATATTTTATTAGGCATTAGACATAATCTAGAGATAATCTAAAGCATACAGGAGGATGTGTGTAGGTTATACATGAATACTATGTCACTTTATTTAAGGGATTTGACACCTGTAGATTTGGGTCCTGGAACCTATCCCAAGGGACAACTGTATATAACGCACCAGAGTAGAATGTCTGTCTCAGATATCAATAACATTCTAGTTTTTTTCTCTTATAAACTACAGGCGGAGAACTTCTTTTACATGTCATGGCACTTGAACACGATGAATGAGTTCTTCATTCCAGTAAAAGGAGATTCCTAATTAGTCCTTTCAGGAAACACAAGCTATGAACAAGCCCAACAAGGGGAAAATGCAACACTGAAGGGAGACTGATGTGATATATTTTGCTCTGCAACTTTTCCAAAAAGCATACTGTTTCATTCTAACTTTCTATTTTATAATATGTCCATAGATCTTCCCAGTGAAATAGAACCATACTTCCTATTCTCTATATTTAGGAACCAAGATGAAAACACTCCTAGACTGGAGAACGGAAAACAGATGAGATCGATGGCCAGATACAGTGACAGAACATTCTAGTACCTATAAAAGGGGTAAATGCCACACGCTAGCCCAAGACACATGAGAACACATTTCAAGGTATTTGACCATGGATATAGAGACAAAAAAGAAGAAAAAAGAAAAACCCACAAAACTACCAATGCACTGTGCCATCTTCTCTGTGATCTGTGGTATACATTTATCTGAAAGCTGACTGAATTCATGGAGCACACACAGGACTAAACAAGAGAATGGAACAAAATGATTTCATAAATAAACATTTCATTCAAAAATGTTATAGAAAAACTATGACCCAGGCATTGCACTAGGTTTTAGAGATGCAAGATGATGAAGACTAAGATATAGCTCCTTGGCTTTGAGCAGTTCATGTAGCAGAGTAAGATGACTGCTTTAATAAGAAGTCTATAGAAGGCCCCTGAGATTTGAGAAAAAAGACTACTCTCTCAGTAATAAGAAGCAAGCCTTGGATTGCAGCTTCATAAAGACATTACTCTAAAAAGGTAAGAAAACAGGAATGTAAACGCATGACACACACATACACAAACAGCTCTTAACCAGGGAAGGCAAGACAACTTTAGAATCCCAGAGTGCAGCTTATGGAGAATAAGCCACCAGCCTGGGCCTTCTATAGCCAGTGTCGCGACAAGCAAATTAGGGACTGCTTTTGGCCCTTCTGGTGCAGAATTAAGACAGTCAAAAAGACCAGACTGCCAAATAATAAGTGGGTCCTCTTCTATGTAACCTGAATTTGCTTACTGAGTTATATACTTATTTTTATGTAAATATGGGCTAGATAAATAACACATGGTATGTTTTTTGTTTAAAGGATCTACTAACAGGCATATATGACTTAGCTTTTACTTTTCTTTAGGAGGAAAGGAAGGTTGTAGAAAGGGGAGCTACAAAATTAAAAATGTAATTATAATGGAGACTTTAGAGTCCTCTCACTTACCAATTTAACTACTGATTATTGATCTGTGCAAGATACTGTGCTTGTGGAACATACCTTTGATTTATGTGCTTGATGAATAATCTTTAGTTTATCTGAAAGAAAAAAAAAACAAGTTGTCTCTTTAAACATATTACTTTAAAACTTCTTTTCAAAATATTATTGAGTTGAAGGGTGCCCACAACACTGGGAAATGTAAGTACTTGCCTCATGACCATGCTGTCTTAACATCTGCTGTACAGTAAGTTAAAATTTACCTTTGCAAATCATTAAAGATAAAGGTTCATTCCTGGTACCAAAAACAGAAAACAAAAGATAAAGGTACAAGGTACTGGCGATGTAGCTCAGTAGTGGAGCACATCCCTGGCCTGTGTGAAGCCGCGAGTTCAATCTCCAGCACCAAATACACACACACACACACACACAAAGTACAAAGTTACTTTAAAGGCTTGACCTTTGACACACAATAACTGTTTTAGTCATAACCTGAAGTCAACTCAGAACATTTTCCCTTAGAGTAGAAGACAACTGCTGGGTTTGGTGGCATGTGCCTATAATCTCAACATTCTGGAAGGATGGAGCAGGAGGATCATGAGTTCAAGTCCAGCTTGGACAACTTAAATGACTTAGTGAGACCCTGTCTCAAAGTAAAAAATTTTAAAATGGCTATGGATGCAGCTCAGTACAAAGGCCATAAATTTATCCCCAGTACCACAGAAATAAATAGAAGGCAAGTGAGTTAAACTATTCCATTTTGTTTTTTAGAATCACTAATCACTAAAAGATAAGATTTGTAAATGTTGTAAAAAATTATGTGTATATGTAAATATAACAAATATAATCTTAAGATAGACATTAACAAAAGCAGTTTGAAAACATTTATGAAAGCTCTCAAGATTGATATAGTGACAAGAGGTCAAACAATCATATTGAAAAAGTGTTATCACTCTCAGGATTCAACAGTGACCTAGCAGCAGTGGTATTTGGAGCAAGGCTGCTTAATGCCAGAAAACACTAGTATCTGCTTTTTGGTTTTCAAAAACTGCAGAGGCTTACACTATCTGATCTGCATTGTTCAAACCCAACTTCATCCCTTAATGTGTTTATGCCCAAGTCAGTACCATGCTTTTGCAATAAGAAAATTCTCCACACTTTGGTAGAATTCTAACTTTGCAATAGTCAGCCCTTAATTAGATAGTAGACATAGTCATTCAATAGGATTAAATTCCAAAAGTTTCTAATTCTCCACTCAGTTCTAGTTAACAATATAATGATTGTATTGTGATTGAAATGTACATCTGAATACACTCACAACTTTAAAATAAATTTATTGACAACAGTGATATGCAAAGTGGAATTGCAACAGTGATACGAAAAGAAAGGATCTAATTCAAAAACAGCCCTCTATTTAACTGTATTGTCACACTACATGTTATGGTTGATATATTGTGTGAACTTGGAGTCTAGAGGTTTGGCTGAGTGACTCAGCAGGAAGCTGGGGTGCTTACTTTGTACACATCCTGAGCCTGTGGAAGAGGAGACTGTGTGAGACCTACACACTCCCTGGGTGGGGGCAGCCTGTTTACAATGTAAGGGAAGGAGAGAGGCTGCTTCCCCGCCATTGCTCCGTTTTGCTCTCGTGGTTTTTGCTGTGCTCTGCATTTGCCCTCTGCCATGTGCCACTCTGCCTCAGAATCAGACAAGTATGGACTGAAACTTCCACAAACTGTAAGCTAAGTAAACCTTTCCTTCTTTCGCTTTGGGCGTTGGGTATTTTGCCTCAGCAACTGGAGGAAAGTAATTAAGACACATAGAACAGGATCGCTACCTGGTATTCTAAATTACCCCTATTTTAAATAGTCAACCCTCAACTACGGCAATTTTTTTTTCTTTTGCAATAACACAAGGCCAACATCCTAGGACTGTAACTGTATATTCTTAAGAGGTAAAATAAATTTATCCTAAGTAAAATATGCACATTAGGAATTTAAACATGTCACAACTGCTAAATACACACTTAATGGACATAAGAAAGTAGACACATGTGACTTCTGCTTTACCTGTTATTGTTATTTATATTTTTTCTCACTATAAATAGGCATTAGTTTATTATCTGAGCCAAGTTAGAGAATCCAACAGTAACTTTTTAATAAAAGAAGTGTCAAGTCTATTAAAATCAACTTGTGAAACTGTAGTTTGACCTTATAAATATTAATAATGCTCTATATGTTTTGCTAACAAACCCTTAAATTAGAAGTAACTTTGCTTGTATAGGTTCAATAAATCCACAATAAGAAGGCTACATTTTTTTCAGTAGAAAATAAATGTTTTGAATAGAAAATTTCACTAGATTTTTCTCCCTAACAGAAACTGGAAAGATCTAAGCAAAGAGTAAGAGAGAAGAAATGACAAATTAGCAAAGGGTTTCTATCAAATAATCTCCTTCGTTTGTTTGACATCTTTAAAAAAAATTCATCCAAAAAACAGTATCTGTAGGCATTCTTCCTTAATGCAAATTTCTTGAGAAAATGAACAGCATAAACAATAGTATTTTACATTTACAGGACAGTCAACATGTTGGCACATGAAATTGTTTAATTTCCTAGAGCCCTGTGAAACAGACAGGGATTAGGAGCAGTACAAAGTACTTCAATCAATATAACATGAGCCTGCATGCGCCACATTTATGCACGTAAAAATAAGGACTTAAAAATAAATAACACTGTGGTTCATCAATAATAGCTTTAGATGCCAATTAACAGGGGAGAGGGGCTCTGAGAAATCTCAGACACAGGATGGCCCAGAGAACCAGCCCATGGCGACAGTAACCAGCAAAACTGCAATCTGACTCTGCACCCTTTCCAGTTCCCAATGTCCACTGCAGTTCCCAAAGGCCACGAGGTGATCTTAGGTGATAATGACAGGTGTAAAAGTGACACTCCAACCTTTCCTGTTCGATACAAAGCAGCAGACTGTTAAAGAGCCAAATTGAAACAAAGAACCACTTGAAGTCTATCAAAACGCTAGTGGTTCTATAATTTCTTTCCTAACAAATGTATTCATCTTTTCTGCCAGTTCATCTGAATAATCAGAAATACTAGGGTGAAAGGTTGTTAATGAGATGGAATAATCTAAAAGTACCATTATCTACCATGATGATGCTTGGAGACTCAGGTATTCCGATGCTTTCATTATTTTAAAATTTACCTTCTGAAATAACTTACACGAAACACAAGTTTGCATATAGACACACAACATGTGAAAGAGAAACCATATGCAACTATTCTAATTTGAAATGGCATCTGTAGGTTGATTCAGGTTTAAGGTTATATTTCAAGGCATTACACTTCAACGGCCATGAAAGCCACAAATGAGAAGTTTCATATTTACCGTAATTGTTATTTTTATTCCTTTCTCTTATTCAATATTGAGTATGTAAATTCTTTAGGTCTGATAAATCAAAGTACTTTCCACTCTGTGCGTTCAACTTCTGCTTGACTACCCCTTATGACCTCACAATTAGTCTCTGGATATTAAAATGCAGGCACATGGAGAAGATTGTGATTTCAAAGGACTGTAGGACACAAGTTGCCCTACTGAATGCGAACAGACTGAAAAGCCACTCTGAAAAATTATCTAAGATAATAAAAAATGTATACTTTTAAATGTCTGCTCCAATTTAGAGAAATATTTATTAGGCGCATCATAACTTTCAAGTCAAGTCTCAAACTCAAGTTGGCTGAGTGTCATGACAATGAGGGTTAGTAACCATATCATCTTTACACTGAATAACAACACCCAGCCTTGGGCTTTATTACTGTATTTTAAATTTGTCAATTATGATGAATAAAACTTCATATTAGGCTCAAGCTACTGGCATTTAAAATATTAAATCTCATCTTTTAATTACTTGCCCTTAATTATTTTCCCTTCTCTGATTATCTGTAAGGAAATGAATTTTTGATAAAATTTTGCCAAACATGCAATTCCTCACAAATAAGTCACTTTCTTACACAATGACAGTTGACTTTAATAATATACTAGGATTTTTATATTTCTAAATAAACTTCTAAATTGGTTTTTACTTAACTTTTTAAAACTAAATTTGAATTTATCATCAAAAAACTAAATATAATGCAAAAGTATACTAATATTCATCTTGAAAGAGAACAAAAAGTTGTTTACCATATTTATAATTTCTGAATGGTGGTGGCAGGTTGGTCCTCAGAGGGACATCTACAAGAGAAATATTATTTTTATTATAAAATATTCCAATAAAATACAAAGTCTTTTGGTTTTATTCTTCTATACCCATATAGTTACATTATATTTTAAAACCAGATAAAACACAAAATGAAGCTAACATGGCATCAAAACTAAGGGGCATCAAAAACAACGAACCAGGCTGGGGATATAGCTCAGTGGAATAAGCGCCTGCCTAGCAAGCACAGGGTCCTGAGTTCGATCCCCAGTACCGCCAAAAAAAAAAAAAAAAACAATGAACCCACCAATAAGATAAGATGCTAAGCTTTTATTAACTGAACAAAGAACCCAGTAACACTATTCAAAGCACTAGGAGTTTACTAAACACACCAGTAATTACCTACACTTGAAATCTGTGAGTTACATGTGAGAGATATTATTCATTTCCTATACAGTTTTTATGTGTGTTAAATTTCAATCTGAAAACCCTGTGGCCATTAATAGGAACCAAAGAGCTAGAATAATCATATTACTCTTACCAAAATTCAGACAACCTACAAAATAAATTCTCTAACTCACCAAAGAAAACAATAATTTTTGTAAAACATATTCCAAGTACCATTGGCAATTTTAATGAACAACATCTCCTGCAGAGGAATCTCATAAACTATATCAAAATAATATGTGTATATGCTCCTTGACCTAGTCATTCCACTTCAGGAATTTAGCAGAGATAATAGCCAAAGAAATTTTGACAAAAAGAAGAAAGCTAAGGCATCACACTTGCTGACTTCAAAATAAATCACAAAACTACAGTAATCTAAACAGTATAATACTGGTATAAAAGCAGAAGCCTGTACCCAAGGAACAAAATAAAAATCATAGAAATAAATTTACACACAACCAGCTGATTTTTAAGTTACTCAGAACATAGTTGGGGGAAACCTACTCTTCGATCAATGGTACTGGGAACAAGTGGACAGCTATATGCAGAAGATAGCTAAATACAAAAGAAAAACTTTCTGAAATGACTTTCAGTCAAACATTGACATGTGGCCAGACAGATAACAATGTTACCAAAACCAATTCCATCTGCTCCCAACAGCATAGGCCAATTATATAACCTGTATCAAAATTGCATGTGCATATCCTCCTTGACCTAGCCATTCCACCACTGATGTCCAATTAAATAGAGACAAAGTGTTATGAGAAGAAAGACAACTTTATTTAGAAAGGAAGTTATTTTGAATTGCAGGCCACAGTCACCATGAGAGGTAGCTGCCTTCCACGGATGGTACCCAGACCCCTAGAGGTTTCTAGGACTCAAGCATTTCTTGTTAGTACAGATGGTGACCCAAGCAATACATCCACAGATCACATGCTTTCTACCACCTGAGTGCAAGGATAAGGGTTGCTGATAGGCTATGTTTGTGGCCGCTGTGTTCTGTGACTTGAGCTATTAAGTTTTGGCAAGCCTCTGTCTCCTCTGGCTGACATACTTTTCCAACACAGAGGTAATGCTGCTCCAACAAATGGCAGCTAAGGACAGCAGGTCAGCAAGGAGGAGCTGTGAGATCTGAGAGTGTGGACCTTGCGGGGGCACTGCCCTCCAGTGGTTCTCATTGATCATGATGCTACAGCCATGTGGGCCCTGGGAGGCACACCTAAATATTTCAATGAAAATGCTAGAAGTCTGGGGCTTAGGGGAAAATCCCCAAAGTTTAAAACATGGTAAGGCCAAGGAAACCTCTCAGAGGCGTTGGCTAGACGCCAACCGACATCTCGGGCTGAGGCCTCCCGGGCACCTACACTCATTTTACCCATCTTACTCCTCAATCGCAGGCCAAAGAAAAGAAGTATTTAAACATCCAAGAGGAGAATTGAATCCACTGAATGTACTGCCATTGAGGCTTCCAGATTAGACAATGAAAACCCCTAAGGAAGAGGGTGAGGTGAGGAATGGATGGTTCCATGAGGCTATAAGCATATCATATAGAGACTTTAGAGAGAAGAGGCCATGCCTGAGACATGCAGGGGCACCTTTCCTCTTTCCCCTTTCAGGCCAGCACCAGTGCCCACAAAGAGGCGTTGCTGCCCACCCTGCCTGCAGGAGGGGTGTCCTCTGATACTACTACCTACGTGACATTTTATAGGTATAACTTTGCCTGTTTCCCTATTGTTGGCTCTCTATTTTCAACTGATAGGTTCCTCAGGTGAACATACTATGGGCCACCTGCTGAAAACCTAGGACAGTGTCCAGCACGGAAGAGATTAACAAAGAGTGGTCCCATGAAGGCACAGGCCACAGCCTGTTTTCTTCATTATGCTGTCAGTACCTAAAATAGTATCTGATACATGGTATGCACTCAAAACTACTCAGAAATGAATAAATATAATTTAATCCCTTTAATCAACTAGTAGTTGGGAGCAGTGAGCCCCAAGAGGTTATCCTAGTTACTTTTCTCATTGCTGAGACTAAATACCCAACACCCAAAGTCAAAGGGGGAAAGGTTTATTGAGCTCACAGTTTGTAGAGGTTTCAGTCCATAATCAGCTGATTCCAAGGAAGGTTGGCATGGCAGAGGGGCATCACAGAGAAGACAGTTTATGGCAGGCAGAAGATGGCAAAGCAAGCAAGGGACAACCACAGCTCTTTCTATCTCTTATAACTTATCCAGGCTACTTAGGGTGGGCAGCACTCACATCCTTAATCCTAGGGCCCTTGATCCTAGCACTGCACTGTGAATCAATCCCAGCATCACACATGCTATATCCAGCCACCTCTGAAAAAGCCCCACCTATCACTGCATGAGGCTTTGAGAAGACATCTAGATACAAGCCATAACGGAGGTCACTGGTCAGCCAAAGGTGTCTAGGCCTGGAACAGAAAATATACAGGTGAACCTGGAGCATCCTGGAGTGTGTGCATGTGCGTGCATGTGCGCGCGCGCACACACACACACACACACACACACACACACACACACACACGTCAAAGAGGCCAAGTGAAAGAGCAGTCAATGTTGAAAGCTAGAACAATTTGAGCAAACTAATAAAAAGATAGATAAAATCTCCAAGCAGAAGAGCTCTGCATAAATAATACAAACATCTCATCCCTAAAGAGGTGTATAACTCCCCATTGTTTAGCTGTGGACTATGTACATGACCCACTTCTGAAGAGGAGAACATGAAGGAGGGAGTTTACAGTGAGAAGACCTAACTCTGCTCTAGCCAAGCAATCAAGGTCAGTATCAACCACCATGAATCATGCAGGAAGTATGAATCATTGCTACCACATGATGTGATTAAAGTCACACATTATTTTCCTGATCTTTCTCTCAAAATTCCATAACTCCACCTAATTATAGAAAAACATCAGACAAATTCCAGTCCTATACTATACCAGACCAGTATTCCTCAAAACTGTCAAAACCAAGAAAAGAAAAAAGAAAAAAGAAAAAAGAAAAAAAACTCAGTAACTGTCACAGCCAAGAGGAGTCTAATTATATGTAACAACCAAATATAATATTGGGATAGATGGGATACTAAAACAGAAAAAGGACATTAGGTAAAAACTAGTAAAATCTGAATAAATTGCGGAATAGACTCTAGTTGATGATAATTTAGCAATACTGGCTCATTAATTATAATAAAGTAACATACAAATATACAATATTAATAATGGAAGACAGTGAAAAACACTGGATATGAAGAAATATATAATGACAAAAATAAAATTTTAGACTAGCTAGAATTCTTGTTTTCCTCTGATAGAACAAACTGCTTTATAAAGTAATACACCCCAAGAATAAGAGGCAATGGAGAAGGAACTCTGAGCTGGAAGGCTAAAGGAAAAACCTCCACAGCGCTCTTCTTTCCCATACGTTATATAATTTTCATTCAGAAATAAGATTTGAAGTTTTATGAATCCTTCCAAATAAAAGAATAAATAAAATGTCTAAAATTATCTAGATAATTAGCTTGTATATTACTCTGAATCTAGAAAAATAGTTATCTATACAAGGTAATATATAGTACCTCTGTAATCAAAATATCTGACTACCATCTATTCTTTGTTTGTCAACAATAGTTTCATAATATTTATTATACTTACATATCCTTATATATATTTATAAACAGACACATTTATATGGATGATACTCTAGTACAATGATTCTCAGTGAAAAGTGTATCAAATTTAACAAAGCTTCTGGACTATGGAAAATACAGACAATTATGGGAGGTAACTAGATTAACCCATAGATGGCAAAAAGTAACTGTTACAAGAATAAAACAGAAACGCCTTAATAAGGTATTAAAATAACCCCAAAAGATCACTCATTACTCTGAACAGTTCTGATTTAGACAAAATTCACTATGCTGCAATGTCAAACCAGCCTTCTAGCTTTTAGTATTCAACACATTAAAGCAAGGTGAATTCTACAGGCAGTCAGACAGGGCTCGGCCCATGGAGGGGCCAGTAGGGAAGACAAGATACCCTGTGACTCTGGGAGAGACAGGCACTTACACTGTGGGTCCCATCTCAAGACAAAAGATTACACAAGTGCACCCACAGACCTCCCTAGGGATGGACTTCGGGGATTGATATTCTAAATAGGTAGTGATCACCTTGAAAAGGCCAGGAAGAGTCACTAATCCACCCCCTCCACATGAAAAGCCCCTGTTCTGTATTCATGCCCACTTGCTATGTGACTTACTTCCCCGCTTGATCTTAATTTAATCAATTTTACCTGAAAAATTGTAATTTTATTGGCTGACCATAGTTTGGTCCCACCTGCAATTTGCTCACCTCACAATTTCCCATTTTTCCTCCACCTTGGGCCCTCCTCACCTCATGGTTTTTCTCAATGAAAGCCCTAGGAAAGGCAGGGTCCTTGCGAACCCATTCATGTCCCCTCTGTCCTTCTCTCAGACAGAAGCTTTCTTTCCCTCAATAAATATATTCTGCTCTTAAAAAATAAAATAAAATAAAAAATAAAAAAGTTAAAAGGCTCTTTTGACACTAAGTGAATCCACTTATTTCAGAGATCTTACAAGAGAATAACAGGCAATTAGATGTAGTACTTAAGAGACCTATTTTATTTACTTTCTATCTTCCTGATAACATCAATATATATTATTAACATTAGGCTTAGAAAAGTTGGGTATAGATGGGTATTCTGTTACATCTTTATGGAAAATTCTTACATCACCAGGTAAAAAATGAGTATTTTAAGGCTTTTGAGATTTATCAACAAGCTATGTTTTACACTAAAGATGTCCATCAATGAATTAATGTATAAAGAAAATGTCACTTTATTCAGCCACAAAAAATAATGGATTCTTGTCATTTGTAGGAAAATGGATGGATCCTGAGCCTACAATAAATCAGGTATAGAAAGCTAGATACTACAGCTTTACTTATATGAGAAACCCATTATAAATACAGGGTAAAATAAAGGCAGACCTTTTGGAGTAGAGCAAGGATATGAGGGGAAGGAGAGGGGAGGGGTGGAAGGAGAATGAAAATAATTAAGATATGTTACATATAATACTAACTCCCCAAAATGAATATAAATATCATGTATTGCAAAATATGCCAATAATAAAACAAAGGGAAATAATATTGATATTTCACCTTCATTCTGCTAGATTCAGAATATTTTTTCAGGTTAAAATACATACACATACAAAGAGTACACATCTTAGATTTAAACTGCCTGGGTTAATTTTAAACTGTACTTTTTATGAGCTATGTAACTTCTGACAAATTTCTTAAATTCTCTGTTTCTTAGTTTGTTTACTTGTAGAATAGATAATAATATTCCTACTTTAAAGGGCTAGTATGAAGATGAAGTAACCTATGTAAAAGTCTTCACGTAATACCTATATTAGTTAACATTATTAGTATTTCAGAAAATTCCCGCTATCAGACAACTTGATCTTTTTATGCACTTAACTCATAACAGAACCTCCAATCAGATGACAGAGGTAAGTTTTGGCACAGCACCTGCAGTTCAAAAAAGTCTCCACCCCAAACTCACCTTTTACGGTCAACAGAACACACTTTCCCACCTGCACAACTCAAATGTGCCTGCCATGGTTATGTCACAGGGGCACACCTGGGCAGCCTCACCATCTGCCCAGGATGGGTCCCCCACTACTGCTGGGAAGCCATTCTGATACTAGGGATAAAAAGAACACAGCAGCCCCGGAGAGACTGCTCCCTGCCTAGGAAGCAGCTGGGAAATTATGGTTTTTTCCCCAAGGACTTCAAGAGAAACCTGTTCTGCTTGTACCAAGAACATCACAGTACTTGCTGTATCAACATCAAGAAACAGTGTGACCCTTAAACACACATACAATTTTTTTAATGTAGGAACTTATTTTCAATTCAAAACCTGAATATGCTTTGGGTGATAACCTCTCAGAAGCAGGACATTCTGCAATGGAGACCAGAACATACCACCCCAACACATACTTCTTTGTTATAAGGATCATTTTGAGATTAAAAACAGAAGCAGTAAAGCTCTCAATCCTCCCTCTATTTGCCTAAAAGCTGGACAATGTTTATGCCCCCTCTCCTCCCTGCCTAGGAGAACAAAAGTTGACCCCTGAAGACAACTCTGAGCCCTACCCACCTATACATCACACCAGATGCATTCACACTAGAGAGCTTCACTAACTAGCTTTCTATTCCCTTCCCACAAGTTGCCACCCCGAAAATCTCAAAAGTTCTTTGCCTTTGCTTGGCCATTTCTCTAAAAATCTATTGCTCCTGCTGAAGATGCTATATAAGCTGGAATTCAAAGCCTTCTCTTTGAGAATTAATCCCAGGGTATCTCTCATACATGGAATATACTTGTTAATCAGCTGTTTGTTTTTGATCCCTTATAATAAGAACTCATGAGAGTTTAAAAAAATATTGTTTTCCCTACATTACTTCTTAATACTGTTTTCCTTGGATAGTTAAGAACATGGCAATAAAAATGTATGCACTATATGTAACCCAGTAGTTCCTTTATAAATAATTCTGTCCTTTTTATGAAATCCTCTGAATAATCACTGCAAATGAGACTTGCTACAGAACCCAGTTTGTTTACTTACTGCTCAAAAAAGAGTCCAATAAACTGATGAAAGTTGTTGGGGCAAAGAAAAAGATTTACCCAAGATGCTAGCAAGATGAGATGCTGGCGGGCCAGCACCTAAAAATATCACTTTAACTAGCTTAAGTTTCAAGCTCCTTTCACCCTTAGGCAGAGGGAAAGAGGGGGTCTTAGGGTAGGAGAAGACGGATGGCTGGAGTCTTCTAGGCGCCTGTCCTGTGGTCAGGAACGTGACACCAGGAAATGTGGTGGTTTGATGCTCCTACAAATGTTGACAATATCTCCGTTCTTACCTTGGTCTCTTCAACTTTAAAGGTGGTGGAGAGATTAGTATTAGCATGTTTAGGGCAAATCAATCTTCACTATCAATTCCAGACAAACATTCCTAACTACATGTTTACATGCAGTGCTGAAAAGAAATCATCTGACCCAAAGGTCAAGGTATCAAAGGAGACAGAGAAATGAAGAAAGATATGCAAAGCCCTAAAGAAAGAGATTCAAAGCTTTGTCACTCATCAGACACCTACCCAGGCCTCGTGAAACTCTCAGGGAATGCTACTGCCAAGTGCCATCCAATGGGAAGACACACTCATGAAAATATTATTACAAGGTGCCCTCACTGCTTACTTACCAGATCTGAAGTCATGTGACTTCTGGCTCACAAAGTCAAAATAATCATGCAAGGTAAACATTTTGAATGGATTCAGGACACTGCCCACTACAGTAGGCTAAAGATACTCACAAAAGAAGACTTCCAAGATTGTTTCAGAAAGTGGCACAAATGATGGGGTAAGCGTGTTTGAAGTGAGGGTATGTTGAAGGGGATGAACCAATGTGTCTTTTACTGCAACATTATTCTAAAAATCTAAACATTTAATCACACCTCATATTTAGGTTTTTCCTTGGTTACAGACTAACCAATCTTAGTCTTTTTCACAGATCTATATACACTGCCTACTCCTTACTCATATAATACAAAATAGCAAAATTACTCAAAATTAGAAAGGTTAGGAAGGTTAGGAAGGGAATTGGAAAGGTTAGGTAGGGCTGGGGATATAGCTCAGTGGAATAAGCGCTTGCCTGGCAAGCGCAGGGTCCTGAGTTCGATCCCCAGTACCGCAAAAAAAAAAAAAAAAAAGGAAAGGTTAGGTAGAAGAGTTTTTTACAAAGTAAAATGTTGGGAATTCATGATATTTTAAAAAGCTAGCTAGGGCTAGGATTGTAGCTCAGTGAAAGGGTACTTGCCTCAAATGTGAGGCCCTTAGTTCAATCTCCAGGATGACAAAATAAATAAATACAAATAAAAAGCAAGCTATACATACTTGCAATGCACACACTGAAATCAAAATCTTGATTTTTCAAATACTATTTTCCAATAATAGAACTCTCAGAGAAATGGCTGATCACAGGCCTGTGGCAGAGAAAGAACATGATAAGTCTTGGAGCATGTTGTTACACCCAAAAGGAAGGAAGTGCTCAAAGAATGATAGGGACGTATTAAAATGACACAAGAAAAGGGGCTTCTGGTGATAATAGAGAATATAATCCTTCAAATAAACAATCCATGAGCCCACAGTGATAGAGACAAGTCATTAAGTAAATGAGGGAGAGAGTGTAGAAAGTTCCTTCTTACTGCAGAAAGCTAATAAAGTAAAATGATAGAATCAGACAAATCACCATTTATCAATCATCATCATGATCACTGCCTCAGACAAGAATCAGCAAAGAATGCTACACTTGTGCCTGAAGGTTTGAGAAGTAACAGGAGATTGATGCAGTCTCAGGCTAGATCCCTACAAGATACTTTTCAGTTACAACAAAAACTTGTCAAACACCACCTTAACCAACTGCTGTGTTACCACTGAAATGGGACTCTGGCATGATGCACTGAGAAGACACCGGCAGCACTTTATGATTTTTCCTGCCAAAAGGCAGAACCTAAGTCTGAACTATGAGAAAACCCCAGACAAACCCAACAGAGGTGCATTCCGAAAAACAGCCTGGTCTATGTAAATTTGGCAAGGTGATAAAATACAACAAAAGTTAGAGAAGTAGTTCAGATGAAAGGAAATAAATACAACATAGGACCCTAGATTTTCTTTTATAAGGAACACCTTACTGGGACAATTGAAATCTCAATGAAGTCTGTAGAGAAGATAACAATATTGTTACAATGTCAAGTTCCTGAGCTTGATTATTATACTTTATTACATAAGAGAAAGTGAATTCCTTATTGTTAGGAAATGCACACTGAAATATTAAGGTGTCATGGTTTATACATTATGTCAACTTGAAGAGTCTAGAGGTTTGGCTGAGTGACTCAGCAGGAAGCCAGGGTGCTTACTTTGTACACATCCTGAGCCTGTGGAAGAGGAGGGCATGGAGACTGTGTGAGGTACACGCCCCCTGGGTGGGGGCAGCCTGTTTACAATGCAATGGAAGGAAAGAGGGTGCTTTGCTGCCATTCCCTCCTTTTGCTGTGCTCTGCTGTCACAAACGTTTGCCCTCTGCCATGTGCCACTCTGCCTCAGAACCAGCCAACTATGGACTGAAACCTCCACAAACTGTAAGCTAAACAAACCTTTCCTTCCTTCATTTTGGGCGTTGGGTATTTTGTCTCAGCAACAAGAGAAAAGTAACCAAGACATGAGAGTTAAGAGGGAACCATGTCAGTAATGTAATTATAAAACATCCAGAAAGAAAAACTAAATAAAGGGCTGGAAATAGTGAGGAAAGTGAGGGAGAGAAAAAGGGAAGAGGAAAGACAAGGATAAAAACCAAGGAGGCCACATGCTAATATTGGGAGAATGTGCATAAAAATATCTAGAGATATTATTCTTACAACTCTTCTGGAAGTCTGAAATTGTAACAGAGCAAAAAACAAATTAAGTCGTACTAAATTGATACATTTGTCAACCTATGGGACCATAAACTGGGATATGTACATTGTACTATACATAAATTACACTTCAGTTAAAGTAATAAAAGCTATGCTGGATGTTTTACCAAATGCTAATGATTGGGACACTTCAATAATGAAAAACAGAGGTGAGAAACCCTTTGAGCACCTATTTAAATAAAGATTAATTTCTCGCCAACTCTAAGTACAAAGTGACAAACTAGCACTGTTAGAATGGTTGCCATTCTGTGACTTTGATGACCCAACCCCTCTCTGGATTTCCCTGAAGTTGAGGATTCTGCTCCCTCCCTGCCATGTTCCCGCAGGTCCCCCCTCTGCCTCCCTAGGTAACACAATCAGCTACACTCCTTTGTTAACTGACCTCCAAAGACATGAAAGTAAACTTCAGTCTTAATTATTTTTTAAGTCAAATATGACAGCAACTGTCCTTGATGAAGATGTACACACTGCTACTGAGCAAGTCTGACAAACTGACAGGCCCAGAACAGCAGCCAGTCTTAGCCTAGACTCTACATGAACACCTTCTAAAGTATTCTTATTGTTGCATTTGCACATGCGCGTGCGCATGTGTGTGTGTGTGTGTGTGTGTGTGTGGTAGTGGGGACTGAACCTGGGGCCTTCATACTGAGCAACATCCCCAGCGCTTTTTTTGGTTTTTGAGTCAGTCCTCACCAAGTCACTAAGTTGCCCAAGCTGGACTCAAACTTGGGATCCTCCTACCTCAGCCTGCTAGAGCTCTGTGATTATAGGCCTGAGTCATCATGCCTAGCTTTTTAAAAAGATTAATATCACAGCCAACTTTTTTTTTCATAATACTAATAAAAGAAAATGATCCTAACATCCCATACCTTGTTTTAGAAATACCATAAATTCCTTTACAGTTTGGTCCAAATTAACTCCATGATACACTACAGGTTTGAAATTGCGGTGCTCAAATGAACGAATGAGGCGAACTGTAATGGTCACTTCTTCAGCAGCCATGTGAAAAATTTCCTATGGCAAAAGATATAAAAACAAATGAAATCAACTCACAATCATTAACAAGTGACTACTCAGCAGTCCCATTATCACCTCTCGAGCACCTAGCCGGTTTCTTCCACACTCTATGTTACTGATGGAGTTCCCAAACAGAGGCCAGATTCCAGGGTATCCAGAAGGGTCACAAGGTTATGCCCATGCAACCACTGTGATCCCAGAGAGTTCCATCACTGTCACAGATGTTCTGGCCTGCAGAAAACTGACAAAGCACAGAAGAGATAGACTGGTGCATGCACATGTATACAGATAGAGAAGACCAGACCAGCCAAACACAGACAAATGGCAGACATAGGACGGCTCTGGATTTTCCACACCACTGGGCTCCTGAGTGGCCTTGAGATGAAAGTATATTTATATCAGAATCAACTATCAACAGGCAACATTTCAATCTCACAAATACTGCTGGATGTCAGTACTGAGTTACTTATCTATCATGTATTACCCACGTTTTACATTACTGAAGCTGAATATATGTATCTCTTCCAAAAACTAAGTACCAGGCTTATATGTCAGGTGTTAATATCTCACTTAATTCTCTCATCAAATCATGAAGTAATATGCCTATTTCAAAGATAAAGAAATAGAGAGATTACATAAATCGCCCAAGGTCATAAGGTTGGTAAATCATAGAGCCAGGATTCAAGCATCAATTTAATTCCATGCTTTCTAACATACTATCAGAAAAATTGCCAAAAAGTGTAACTTTAAAAAACATCTGCATATTTGCCAAAGTTTTAAAGATACAAATATTATATAGTGGTATCTAGTAATAGCTATATCATGCTACTTCCAATGTAGCATCTCACTATCAACCATAATATAGAATAAAAGTATGGATACTAAAATTTAAAGATGCAGAAGTTCTTTATATAAAATGGTATAATATTTGCATATAACCTGAGCATATCCTTCTGTATACATTAAATCACCTCGATTGTTTATAATACTTAATACAATGTAAGTGCTGTGTAGTTAACTGTTATACTGTACCATTTAGGGTAGAATGACATGAAGAAAAAAGTGTACAGGTCAGTACAGAGGCAATTTTTTCCCCAACATTCTCAATCTGCAATTGGTTGAATCCACAGATGAAGAACACATGCATAAGGAGGACTGATATTATTAGGAAAAAAATCACCTGTAATACTAATAAACATGACATGCAACCTCATTACTAATTGTGATTCAAAATTTCTTATAAAATAACACAATGAGGTCTGACAATACCTAGTATTCACAAGAGTACAGAACAATGAGAGATGAGATTCTCAGGAGCTGGGGATATAGCTCAGTGGAATAAGCGCCTGCCTAGCAAGTGCAGGGTCCTGAGTTCAATCCCCAGTACCGCCAAAAAAAAAAAAAAAGAATCCATTGTGTTGTTAATCTAAAAAAATTTCGGGCTGGGGATATAGCTCAGTGGAATAAGCGCTTGCCTAGCAAGCGTAGGATCCTGAGTTCGATCCCCAGTACCGCAAAAAAAAGAAAAAAAGAAAAAAAAAAAGAGATTCTCAGTGGCATCCCAATGGATAACACTCTTGGTGACAATTTGGCAACATTTAGCAAAGCTGAAAATATGCATACCTTTTAATCCAGCAATTTCACTCATAGGCAGGCACCTTGTGGAATCTCTTACATACATGCACAGGAGAACTATAAAAGAATAGCAGAATGGTTTGTTAACTACTGTCCATCAATAGGAGAATGAATAAACAATTATGGCATACTCATGTAACAAATTATTATTATTTTTATTTTTTTATTTTAAAGACAGAAGAGTGGAGACATATAAACCAGAATAACACATAAACAATACAGGAAATACAAAATTATAGAGAAGATAGTAGGGAATTAGCACTGGATGCTGTATTACGTAAAGTTATCTTCGCTTCTGTTAACACAAAAACAATAAAGGAAATACAAAATTATAGAGAACATAGTAGGCAATTAGTTCTGGATGCTGTATTACATAATGTTATCTTCATGTTTGTTACTCAGTTATACAGATGATGGCTCATTTGATTAATCAAATTTTTCCACCCTCATCTCTGTTGTTCTACCACCCAATCAGTCATCTTCCCTGTAATAATAACTGTACTTTTGGGTTTATTTATACCTTCAGACTCTCACCCTGGGAAGAGACATAGCTGCTTCAAATTATGCTATAACATATGGGTGTATACAAATTGCTATGGCAGGAGGTGGAAAAGCACCTATGCTCAAAGACAGATAGGCAGGGAACCAGGTTCACTATGATCAAGCCCACACTGACAAGCCCTCAAGGCCATCAGGGATCCAGTCAATTCAGCGAGGTCACCCAGTGAACCACTAGGCTTTGCCCAGATACATGGCAACTGGAGGTCCCGTCCAGTCCTCAGGGTCTCCCAAACAGACCTCTGGGGTCTGCCCAGGCTAGTCCATGGTGTCACCCCGGGAGGATCTCCAGGCTCTGCCCCTCCTCTGTGCCGCCTGGGGCCAGGTCGACCACGGGGTCGCCCTCAGCGGACCACCCAGCTCTGCCCCATCGCCACGCTGCCCAGGGCCGGGTCAAATCCACGGGGTCGCCCCCAGCGGACCGCCCGGCTCCACCCTGTTGCTGCGCTGCCAGGGGCCTGGTTGAGTCCACGGGGTCGCCCCCAGCAGACCACCTGGCTCTGCCTCATCACCAGGCTGCCAGAGACCCCGTCTAGGTCTTCAGGATTCTCATGTAGCCTGGAGGGAGCCCCCTCCCCCATCAGGCTACTGAGCTCCCTGTCAAGGCCCCCGGGTTCCCTTATAGGCCACTAGTGTCTCCGTGTAGGCCGCCTATGACTCTTTGGAGGCTGTCCCCACACAGTAAGAGAACCGGGTCTGCACCCTAATTCCAGGTCTTCACCTCCTCCCACCTCCCAATCTCCAGTATTGCCATTCCCCACCCCTTGCAGCTGGGCATTGGGCAAACTTACGATGCTGGGCACAAGGGCATGAGATCTCCCCCACCCATGCTCACTGTGACAGTCCAGGGTATGTACTGAGTTTAGTTATTAGTTCTAGAGGAGAGTTAGAGGATTTTCTTGGGTCTGCTGTGCAGAGTATGATATTGTTTCTTGGACTCCCGGACTGCTGCTTTTCATGTAATTTGTTGCTATGGGTTCATACAAGGTTCATATATGCAAGCAGTATGGAGACCCTCTTGGTGCTTGTATTAGTAGTTTGGGGTGAGTCCTGAAACCTGTGGACTCATCCCATTGCTGTCAGGAATAGGTGGTGATTGCGCAGGCTGCCGAGGCTCAAGGTGCTCACAGAGGGAGTTCAGGGTGGGAGCTGAAGCCCAGTAACTCAGCTCAGGCTTCCTGCTTGATGTTGGAGTGAGAAGGGCGTGGGGCCGTGTGATCCACCTCCATCTGCAGCTCTCTCTTGCTGTTGTGGTCCAGTTCCCATTTGTTCCATGGCTGGATCCCTGGGAATTGCTGTGGCTCTGGGGTGGCTGCTGATGCTCTCTGCTGCTCTCTGCTGGTAGTTGCTCACACAGTGCAGAGGCAGGAGGCCACAGCCTTGGGGCAGGCACAGAGCTGGGTGTGGTGGGCTGTGTACTGGTTGCTTTGACTCTACCTTGCCTCTAGGCGCTGATTAGGAAGGTTGCTGCAGGGTGGGGATTTTGTTTCAGTGGCTGTTGTAACTTCTCATCCTCACACTGGGTTCAGCAACAGCTCCCAACCGCCATTGCCTCTTTTCCCGGCTGCACCCTCTCCTCTCCAGACCTGGACCAGCTCTCGGAACTCCACTCTCCCCTGGCCAAGTTGGGAGGCTTCTATGAGCATGGGTCTCTGAAGCTGAAGCTGCGAGTGCCGGAACAAGGGAATGGGCCAAGGGTGTGTTTGGAGCGGTGGCTTCCTCCCTCTCCGCTTACTCCCCCTCCTACTGCGCCATTGGCGGCCCTCCAATCCTTTCCTCCAGAAGAGGTCTTGCTTGGTCTTTCAGAGGGCTTCAGTTCCCATTTCAGATCCTTCCTGGGTTCAGGGTACACACCTCTCTCCTTTCTGTCCTTCTCATATTGCTATATTCCATTGTCTGGGTGGCAATCCTCCAGGAGGTTCCCTCTCTGCAGCCGGTAACCCGGTCGCCATCTTCCTGAAAGTCCCTCATGTAACAAATTGTTACAAGCATTAAAAATGAACAGATTAGAACTATGTACATCAACATGGACAAATCTCAAAAATATTATGAGTAGAAAAAGCAAGTTGTATAGTATCATTTCTACAAAGCTCAATAACATTTGTTATATTGAAAAGCAGGTAATTTACTGCTAGTTCTGAGGCAGGGGAAGAAATTATGCATTTGGGAAGGGGTACACATGAGTTTCTGGTGACACTCTGGTGACACATGAGTTATCTGGTGACACTCAGCCCCTTAAGCAAGATATTAGGTATTTGGATAGTATGTTATTATTTATGTCTGTTAGTATGTCTAAAATATTTCAAGACATACAGCAATAAGCAACATTAATTTGGTCTTGAAAGTCTCTCTGAATCACAGAATGCTTATAAAATATTTTGTTAAATTTGAGAAAGTATATAGCATACTATGTACAATATTGAAGGGTCCAACTAGTTGAATATACAATTTATAAGTAGAATATTATTCATAATTAGATGAGTAGTTCTAAAGGACCTGAAAACAGATTTTCCCCCAAAATAATGATTTACCCTATAATCTTATCTAAAGATTAATAAGCTTAACAGCACTCCCCAAAAAATGTGACCCTGGAATCTACTAAATAATGTAGTTCAGCAAACGTCTACAAGATAAAAATTTAAAACATGTTAGTGCACTTAATGGAAAACAGCTCCTGAGAATGAAGCACTGTATTATAAGTCTGGGGTATATCAGCAGTATCAACAGGTTCACTTCAGCTAGGACCACTTCTGCCTCCACTCACCCCAGATTACACCGACATGCTAATACCTACAAGTACGCCCTACACACACACATACAGGGTAACCTACAATATAGCCCATGGCCCCAAAGAGCCTATAACTGTATATATTTAACTTAACTATCAACTCTACCTCATTTGCAGCTGTCTGATCTGTAGAATGAGAAAGTCCCTCCTTAGAAAGTCCTTCAGTGAATTTAAGAAAATAACATATGTAAAACTCTTAAGACAGTGCCTCACACACAGAAGGACCTCAGTAAGTGTAGCTGTCTTTATTACCATCATCCCACTTGGGATGGATAGGTTTGAGTCTTAAAGCAACTCATATAAGCAGCAGATAAAGACAGTAAGTTCTCAGGCACAGTGAAAAGGATCAAAAATTGGTCCAGCCAAGGCGACCCAGCAGACTAGCAGACATATGCCTTATGAAACTGCTTTATAACTATAGGTGTGTTTTTGTCACTTAATAAAAAAATTGCCCAGATGCTATAGTAGAACAGTTAAAATTTTAATAGAAAATTTCAACTTTTCATTCACATCTAATTTGGGTCAACAATTTACTATCATATTCCTCAAAAATTCATTGCAATATACTCAGTAACTGAACAGTAGCTTCTTTCAGAAGGAAATCATGATGTAATTTGGCTTAAGGATGGTGGGAAATAAAGCTTGTTAGCATAGGGGGATAGCCTACAATCTATTACTCACTATCAATATGACATTTTCCCCAAAAGGTTTGAAATACTTAAAAATTTTGATCAAATTTAAAAGGCATTTCTCAAAGACAGAGAAGCAAAAAATAATAGTCATGGATAAATTATAAAAACATTAAGGATATAAAACATGATTTCAACAAATGAAAAACTACGTGCTTAAATATAAGGATTCACAATTATGAAGAAACCAATTCTTCCTGAATAAAACCCCAATCAAAATATAAAAAAGGATGTTTGGGAAAACTGATACAAATATTTCTAAAATCCATCTAGTTGAATTTATAAGCTTTGCTAACAAAGTCATAGAAAGAAAAAGAGACAGTACCAATTATTACAACACATCATAGAGGCTGGGCAGTAGCTCAGTGGTAGAGGCCTTGCCTAGTGCACACAAGGCCTGAGAACCATCCCCACCACCTCCCACCTCCCGACACATGAACACACACAAATTTAAAGTAATAGTCATACATGAAAAAATCCATGAGTACAATAATTTCACAAACTCCAATAACATGTTAATAGAAAAGTCAGCAATGTAAACTGTCACAATAGAGCAGTAATAGATAAATAATAGAAAGTAATATAAAACAAATAGACTCAACATTACATAGAATTTATTATAAAAGTGGCAATTCAAGTTGTAACCAAGGAAAACCTAAACAAACTCTCCAACTTTACCTGCTTGTAGCAGACCTTAAGAATCACTACATCATTTTGAGGTCATGCAGCCAAACAATACATCATTAGTCCACCAGAAGGTTTGCTGTGCATGACACTGAAACCACCACCAAAGTATGGGTGATAATGACAATGATCACCTAGTTTACTTCATAGGGACTTAAAGGCTGCTCGTGCTAGACGCACTAATGTTCCACTTGGGCCTGTGTAGGTGTCTGATGGGGACTAAAACAGGGTGACAAAGTTTTATACCTCTGTCTCTGTATTGTTTGTCTCCTTTGCTAGCTTACCTTTAGGTCAGATTGTTTCTGTGCAACCCTGCACATAGATATGTAAGTCTTTTACAGAATCTACTAGGAAATGGTAGCAAAAAGTTGATTTATTCAAAACTTCCCTACCTAGATCTTTCTCTTCCATTTTCAAAGCTGAAGGTGCCAAAATAAGAGCAACTGTTACTCTCAAGATTTATGGGAGCAACATGACACAGAT
Source organism: Dinomys branickii (assembly GCA_004027595.1). NCBI lineage: Eukaryota > Metazoa > Chordata > Mammalia > Rodentia > Dinomyidae > Dinomys > Dinomys branickii. The sequence goes on along the minus strand of PVLD010015589.1, from coordinate 21,258 downwards.
TATCAACCACCAGCTTCCACAGTGTTTCACACCAGCCTTCCTAAGTGCCACTTCTCTCTCCTGTGTCTGAGGATTAAAGGAGCATGAAACTTAGGCTGGATTCAGATGGCTTTCTTTGGGAACCAGCTTGCTATCTTCTTGGTTCTGCTGGCTTACTGAATAAGCCTTTTGCCTGACCCCCAAAACCTGTCCTTGACTCACTGGGCTTCTTTTCAAATGGTGAGTAAATGGACTTGGGTTCAATGCAAAGTTCATTTAAAAAAATATTTAATAAACTGGCATGGGGAAAACTGGTCAGACATTTGAGAAAACATAATACTTCATTCTTACATTACTCTTGATATAGAAATAACTTGCACATACAGTATATATTTAAATATAACAGTAAAATCATAGAGAGGCACCCTCATAAAGGGTATCTACTTTCATTATATTAAGGTTAAAAAAAGTTCTAAGCAAACAGAAAGCAGAAACTATCAGGGAAAGAGTTGATAGGTATAAGAAAACAAAAATTTAAGAAAATAACCTAATAGTAATATGGGGTAATAGGTGGTGCTTTTTTCAGAGGTGGTTGGATCTAGAGTGCATGGATGCTGCGATTGATTCGTGGTGCAATGCTAGGATCAAGGACACCAGGATTAAAGGTGCATGCTACCTGCCCTAAGTTGCCTGGATAAGATATAAGGGATAGAAAGAGTTGTGGTCATCCATTGCTTGCTTTGCTATCTTCTGCCTGCCATGAAGTGTTTTTCTGTGATGCCTGTCTGCTATGCCACCCTGCCTTGGGATTATGAACTAAAACCTCTATGAACTATGAACCAAATAAACCTTTACTCCTTTAACTTTGGGTGTTGAGTATTTTGTCTGAACAATAATAAAAGTAACTAAGACAGTAACTAACAGAAATTGGTTAAATTTTAAAAAGACAATAAATGTGAAAACACTAACTTCACTTTTAACTAAAGAACTGTAACAGAAATAATAAGATATCAATTTCACTATCAGATTGGTAAAAATTAAAAACTGGCCAACTATCAGTGGTGGCAAGGATATGGAAAAATAAGTATTTTCATATATTTTGCTAAGATCATGAATGGTACAATCTTTCTACAGATGATAAGTGTAATCTAAATAAAAAATTTACATTTTCCTACCCTTTATATGACAATTATTCTTCTAGTAATTCACCCTAAGAAGATAATCACATCAAGTATATTTTAAATCTGTGAGTTCATAATAACACTTCTTTTTTTAAAAACAAAAAAGCTAATTAGTCGCTCAATAGGCTAGCAGGGCAGTTTTGTTTTTCCTGGAAATTGACTCATGAGAGGGGTGTGAAGAAAAAAAGAAAACAGAACATTTTATCCTTCCTTTCTCCAAGAGCCTATATTCCATGGTTATCAAATTACCTGTTAAGAAAAAGTTCTTTATAAAGGAATTATACCTTTAAAAATTAGAAAGAACAATAGAATTTAAAAATTGTTATTTACAAAGATATCAAAAGGACTATAATAAAACACAATAACCAAAATGTTGGCAAAATTAGGTTATCTCATTCATTGGTAGAGGGCATACAAAGTGGTACAGCCACTCAGAAAACACAACATGGTAGCTTTGTTCAAAACTAAATATAACTATCACATAACCCAGCAATTCTGTTCTTGGGTATTTATGCCACAAAATGAAAACTTAGGTTGACACAAAACATGTACATGAATGCTTATAGCACATCCAAAGACAGTTCTCCAAAACCGAAGCAACCCAATGTTCTCTAATGAATGCTTAGAAATACTAATAAAAAGGAATAAACTATTGGTATCATCTGATGGCTTGCAAGAGAATTAAGCCAAGTGTGGAAAAACCAATCTCAGAAGGAGGTACTATATAATTCCCTGTATTTTTCTTTACAGGATTAGCAAAATTATAGAAGTTCAGAAAAATTAGTGTCTCTAGGATTAAGCAAGGGGAGGTAAAGAGGTGGCTGTGACTATAAAAGGGCAGCATGACAGATCCTTGTGATGGTTCTTCACTGTGGGATTACCTGTATCCGTCTATCCATGTGAGAAAATACAGAGAACTAAATGCATACACACAGGTATGTGCATACATACATGCACAGTATATATAAAACTAATGAAATCTAAACTGATATCATGGATGGTATCAAAGCCAACTCCCTGGTTGTTACAGTAGACTACACTCGATCAAAGATGTTACCACTGGAGGAAATGTGGAGAATATATAAGGGATTTCTGTGTATTATATCTTACATGTGAAATTACAATTATCTCAAAATAAAAAGTTTCTAAAAACTGTCATCCTGAAAACCCTAAAGAAGTAATAAACGCAGGCAATACAATAAATGATGGGGTGCTAAACCATCAGGTAAAAACTGATAGGGAACTTTGGGATAGAGACGTAAAGAGTAATATAATAATCAATCTTAATGAATGAATCAAACCTCCTGATCTCCATTTATTGGCCATGATAGGGTATGGAAGACATGTTAGTGACAGCACACCGGGAGGGCTGCAGCCAAGTTCAGACAGTGGGAAAGTCTACTGGAAAAGTAATTTGGTTTTGTCAATAAATATACTGCACGAGAAACAAGAGAGGCAGGTTTTAAACTAGAAAAACTTTTTCTTTGTCTTTTTGAGACAGGGTCTCGCTATGCAGTTCAGAGTGATCTTGAGCTCACTTTGTAGCCCAAGCTTGTCTCAAACTCACAATAATCCTCCTACCTCAGCCTCCAGAGTGCTGGGATCACAGGTATGCACCACCATGGCCGGCTAGAAAAACTTAAATGTATCAACCAATTGAACATTTAGACTTTGTATAGAGTGATGATTTGCATAGTACTAGGTAATATTAGGAATTAATTCCAAATCTATTCATATGGAAATTATGAATATATTTTAAATTATCTTAAATGACTAAGGGATATGTAGGTGAAATGATATGTCTGGTATTTGCTTTCGAATACTCTGGCAGAGGAAAAACAATACAGAAGTGCTTATTAAAACTTGGGTCTGGAACTGGGCAGGTAGTTCAGCAGTAGAGCACTTGCCTAGCATGTACGAGACCTTGCGTTCAATCCCCAGCACTGCAAACAAACACATATACTTCTCTATTCTCCATTTGTATACGCTTGAAATTTCTCATGACAAAAGCACTTTAAGAGAGAATATGTACACAAATATGTGAATTGTAGGGAGATTTTCTTTCACTGAAATGTTTCTAATAATTTACTAAATTAGAATCTATCAAAATATCAATGAAAAACAGTTAGGTAAATTATGTCATACATAAATTAAAATATCCTGCACATATTAATACTTAATACATCTACAGACACTGCCATGTTTTGGACATGGTTTGAGTGTGTCCCCTGCAGGGTTCATGTGTTGGAAGGTTGGTTATCCCAGTGCAGTCACGCAGAGGGATGGTGAAAGCTTTAAAAGATGGAGCTGAGGTTGAAGGCGTAGCTCAGTGGCAGAGGACATGCTTAGTTTGCAGGAGGCCTTCGGCTCAATCCCCAGGACCATGTGGTTCACTCCTGATGTGTACTGACAGGTACCAAATCAAGCCAGTGTTTGGCAGTAAGAGCCACCAGAAGCAGGTCACATGGGCAGAAGTCTGAACTTGTCTCAGATAACATGAACAGCTTCTCACACTCAGCCTCTCCCTGACTCGGGGGCCACCTGTCATCAGCACACCCTGCTCTCCACACTCCTCCAGTGACAATGCAACTGCCATGCTGTCACCAAGCCTGTTCTCCCCTGGTTTGTCTCCACACTCCATCCACCTCCCCCTCTTCACTTTTCAACACAGACACACTTCAAGCCTCAGCCCAGGGACCACCTTCTGCAGGACACCTTGGAGGTCATCTGCTCTCCTCCCAGGCTGAGCTATGTCTGCTACAATACTGAAGCCACCTGTTTAAGGGGCCCAGACAGCGGCTCCTAGAAGTAAAGAACACTGTGTGGTTTATTTTTCTGTACTCAGACCTGGACCCCTCAGGGGCTGAGGAAAACCTAAATTCTTCCTTTTCCTGAACAGAAAAATGTAATACTGAAAACTGGGGCCCAGGGAAAAGTTTAAGGGCTGTGTACAGTGCCTACCTAGTACGCTCGAGAGTCTGGAATCTCAAGAAAGAACAGAAAGGAGGGAGAGAGCAAGAAAAGCAGAAAGACAGAGGGAGGGGAAGAGGTGGAAGGAAAACAAAGGGAGCAAGGAAGAACTAGAGACCTGGGGAAAAACATATTCCTTCAAAATATCAAAACATTTTTAAACCACAATTAATATTTAAATAACAACACAATTCTTTTCATATTAAGTTCAATTTAATGTGAGATATGCATATATTTTAATAACATAATGTAGGGTAGGGCTTTGAAAAGTAAAAACACCTGGGGCTTAGGAAGGTCTTTAAACATCCCTACCTTAAAAACAAGTTAGGGCTGGTACCGTATGGAGCACCCAGCCAGATTTCCAGCAGTATCACTGCATCAGAGCTGCCCAGCGTCCCTCTCTAAGACTCACTGGGAATTAAGGGCTCTTTTCTGGCGCAGGAGACAACACAGTAAAGAAGGACTCAAGGCTCAGGAGTCCTCAGCTCTTCAGCTGAGATGCACCTTCACCCGTCCAGTACTCCATCTGTGGTAGAAATTCACAACCCACGAAAGCCAGGACAAGCTGCACCAGCCTGCCTAACCCTCCCAACTACGCTCCTTCCCAGTCTGGCTCCCATCCCCTTTAGTTCCCAGCTAAGGAGCCATATACCGGCAAGGTGACTTCTGAGGCAAAAAGACTAGGATAACACATAAAACCTCAGGGGCTAAGATTACAATAAGCACAAACTTGTGCTCCCGAAACACTTGATTGCTGACTTTTGGACTGATTTCTATCAACTAAAAAAAAAAAACATAACTACATTTCATTCTGGTTATTCACAGTTGTTATTGTCTATAAAGTTGGCTGTGAAGAGAGAATTAGAAAATCCTGAAGTACAGCTCCCAGGAGAAACACAGAGTCCGGTTCCTGAAAGCCTCTGGTCACAGAGTTTCGCAGCCAATCATTATGGCTAATGTTATGCATGTTCTGTTCACAGACATTTTATTTGATATACACTGTTAATGCATTAACATTGAACTCACAACCAACATCACTGTAATTTATGCCTGAACAAAGCTTATCTAACACATGTATTTTCTCCTTGAGGCATATCACATCCTTTGCACTTTAGGACACTTGACACTATGTTAGCATTACACTTAAAGGCATTTTCATCAGCAAAAGCATCAGGATGACCAAAAAATGGCTATAAACTGGGTATTTATTTACAGTACAAGAGCTAAAGATAGAAGCCAAAGCATTGCCTAGTTTCACCTCAGCTGGGAACATGAGGTGAGCACTGGGAGACACAAATTTTTCACTGTTCCGCGATGTCCAAGAATGACTGACAAGAGTACCTGCAATATTGCTTTTGGGGTTGGGTTACAAGTAAATTCCAGTGAATAGTTGAATTTTCAAATGCAATGATTAAGGTTGACTACAGCAAGTAACAGTCCATCTGCCTTCCAGCATTTGCTTTGTTTTTTATAACAAAGTCTTGCTCTCTTGTACTGCTATTCTCAACTCCTAGGCTCAGATGATCCTTCCACTCCGTCCTCCTGAATGGCTGGAACTATAGGTGTACACTACTAAGCCTGGCACTGCTTTCTGGTGTTTGAAGGAAGGACGCTCTTGACATTTCCCAAGAGAATGGAACACAAAAGAAGCTAAGTATTAGAAGTTCTAAGACTAAGAAAAGTACTTAAGGACCAAAGCAGTTAACATGGAGAAGATTTCTACAACAGGTGGACACAATAGGATACTGGTTAACCTTCCTTGGTGCAACTAGCGAGTGTCTAAGAAGTGGGGTATTATGACTAAGATTTTTAACAGCTCCTACAGGGAATATTTTGTAAAATTGAAATATTTTATAGTTATATCTACTCCTGCAGTTTAAGTATTATAAAATCAAGCTAGGTGGCATAGATGTACAGTCATCCCTCACTATGTCACAATTCACTTATTGCCACTTCACTGTTTTGTAGGTTTTTTTAAAAAATATGCCTAATTCTGTATTGTGGAGTTTTCACTATATTGCAGGATTTTATGGTATATAGGTATGGTATATAGGTATTTACATAATGTTTATGATTTTAATTACTTTTGCCTAAAAATCTAAAATGCTAAAAATATAACAACTTAATTCAAACATATTAAAAGAATATTAAACCAAAATAAAATACAGTATATATTTCATCAGATGAATACTGTATTGTACACAAGGGAAATGCAATATGCCACTATGGCTTGAGCAACTTTGTCAAGGTGAGACTGTACACAGCACACTACTGGCTGATGGAATGGAAGGCAACCAACCACAGCACTATGTTCTGTATCCTGAGTGCTAATTGGTTCTGTGACTGTAGCATTGGTCTGTTTGCTCTCCCACATGGTGCCCATATGTTCAGGATCTCTCTTTCTCCACTTTACATTACGGACCCATACAGAATTTTACATGTTGTTAAAATTACGTAGGTTTAAGAGTGTAGAAAGTGTTTAAGAGCATATAAAGTGTTTATAAGAGTGTAGGAAAGGTTAATAAGAGAGTGGGAAAGGTTTATAGGAGTGTGGGAAGAGTTTATAAAGCCTTAAAATACATATAAATAAATATAACACAGCTACTTCATGGATTTTCCCCGATCACGGGATTCTGGAACATAACTCATGCAATAGGTAAGGGATCACTGTAAGTCATTCTCATGTTCTAGGAAATATCATTCAAACATATCATTTTATTTTTAAAAAACTTTAAGGCTAGTGATAGTGAGGAAACCCACATTCTTTTCATTATCCTTTCTAAAAATACACAGCAGCATGCATACTGCTGATAGGTAAATGACAAATGTTCACCTTTTAAAGAAACCATGGCAAATTAATAACTAGATAAAATTTCATTTTAAAGTTCAAAGGAATGACAAATTATAATCAACTCACATTTAAGACTATGACTAAAAGGAAGATGCCAATTGCATTTTCATATTTTTTTAACCTTTATACACTTTGTTCTAAAAGTATATCTTGGTAACAATGGAAAAAATGGTCATTATAATAGGAAAAAATTTACAAAAATTTGCTTTAAATATTTTCAAAAGCATTATTTTTAAAATATGAAATTATAAACAAGGACCATGTGAGGATTAAACAAACATTTGAAAGCCCCTTGGCCCTTTTTAGTTTAGTTTCGGGTTATAGACCAAAGTGGCATTATGCTAAAAAGATCAGTTTAATCATCTTTCACTGGCATAAAATTTTTGAGAAAGGCATTTTCAACATACCAATTTATGAATGATTTTAAAGTCTTTGACCTAAACTAATTTTTATATCAGTTAAAAAAAAATCTTCTACCTCTTGGTGGTTTAAGTAACACAGCAGATCCAAAATAAATACTGGCTAAGTCTGACAACTATACATATCCTTTCCTACGCTATCACTAATTTACTGCATGGTGACCTAGCCAGCCTCCCCTGTGGATGAGTCACAATCAATGCTAAATAAACAAACCTGAGATTAGTATTCCCACCTGGTGTTACCATCTACTGAAAATCAGCACTTGCAATTCCACAGACCTTCCATTTAAGGCACATACACAACACCATCATCTGTTGTTTCTGCCTAAGGAATGTAAGAGTCACAAAATGATTCTGGTGGGCTGAGTTTTCCAAACTGTTGGATACTTTACTTTTTGGAAAGAATTATTTCATATTCTTTTCCTTCTTAAGCAAACATGCTGAGTATAAATTCTATTTTTTGATGCATAATGATCAGAAAGAATGTTGATTCTTGTACTGTGTGTTGGAGAACCTTTCTCCATGGGTTGCTTACATTTCTGCATGTCTTATAAGCAGATATGCTTTTTATCTTAACTCTCTCTCAAGGATATGTGTATAGTAAACAGACCACTAAAACAGATTTCATACCCTTCCAAAGTAAAGCAGCTTAGCTGGGCGTGGTGGGGCACGCCTGTAATTCCAGCACCTGGGAGGCTGAGTAAGGAGGATCCTTGAAAGTTCAAGGCCAGCCTGGGCTAGAGTGAGCTCAAGGCCAGCCTGCACTTCACTGGAGACCCTGTCTCAAAAAGAAAAAAAAAAAAAAAAAAAGTAAAGCTGCTTAAAGGCTTTTAAGAAGAATCTGGATTGCCTAAACTTGGAGTTCTACAGCCATGACACTGTGGTCATCCTGCATCGACTCTGTAGAACTACGTGGCAAGAGGAACTGACCTAGACAAGAACCTCATGTTGTTGGCTGTGGCATCAGTAATAGAGGCCTTTGTCTGTGATTCAGTTGTTTCTGCCAACATTAAGATTTGGATTACCAAATGTGGTGCTATAATTATGATACAGACCCCCTACTTGTGCAGCATCCATTAGGGCCACTCATCAGTATTTCTATGGGATTTATAAAGGGAGGGAAACTTATAGAAACATGAAGCTTGTTAAAACAAATAAGAAGGAAGTGATCAGTCTAAAGTTGTTTCTATAACCACAACTATATATGCACCTGGGACTTGAACTTGGAAACATTTCTTAACTAATTCACAAGCAAAAATCAAAACAGCATACCACAAGTCTCAGCCCACCACAACCAATCAAACAGCTGATTAGTTGTACAACCAGAGACATCTCCTAAACATCCAAAAAAAAGCAAATGCTTCATTACACTGTACCGTAATAAACTAAACATCTAGATGTAGTTGATTGGATGACATTTCCCCTTTGTTTTTCTATGTTTAGTCTATAAAAGTTTGCTGCTCACACTGCTAAAGTAGAGCTCCCTGAATCATTTTGTTGCTGCCCAATTAATGAATCATTCTTTATTCAAATAAACTTAAATTTTGTCTATTTTTTCTTTTAACAAGCTTATGTTCACAAGCCGTAAGTAATACAGGCCTTTGTTTCAAGCCCACCTTTTGTGTGGTCTACAAGCATCTAGTGAACTGCAAGCAGACTTATCAGTTTGCAAGCAGGGTGAAATCTCAGATCTTTCAGATCCTAACAGTTGGTGATAAGGACAGATCATGACAGAGACATGGCTTTCTGGATTAGAAATGACAAAGATTCTATGGGCTTAGAAGACATGAGAATATTCCCTAAGATCCAGCAACAAATGTTCTTCCCCAACAATGGGTGTGGAGGACATTCAAGAATATCTAGCAGATAAATAGTTGCTGGCCCGCTTGGGGAGGAATAAGGGAGATTTTCACGGGTAAGGTCCCCAGCTTAAAGAATTCATGTGTGCAAGACATTAGCAACAGCAAGTAGCAGGGAGCAGAGCACAGCGTAAGAGTATAAGAGCAAGAGCATGAGAATCCTGTGTCATCATTGTATAATTTGTATACAGCTGTTAGCTCATATTTACATTCTTACATAGTGCCATAACCAGTGCATGTGTGTTTATCTGTGCTAAGCTGTGCGCAGTGGCTGAGCCTCAGCTAAGCCAGAGGTCAGCAAACTCCTTGGGACTAAAGCAAAGCCAGTCGCAGAAACACAGAATGCCAGAGGCAGACCATGCAAACAAGTTGACCTCTAGCTCAGTTGTACACCAGCAGGTGTCTGGCCTTGGTGTTCTTCCCCGTTAACTATAGCACAGGTAGCTCTGAAAATGTTTGGCTTTCTGTGTTCTCAGAACAACACTCAGACCTTGCATTTAAAACCTTGTTACATGCTTCCCCCATTTTTACTGTGTATAAAGAAAGATGCTGGGGCTGACATGGCTTTGTTTCTTCTCTATCTGGAGGCCATGTCTCACCTGGTCCCAGCTTGCCTTTTATTTTATGTCTTGTCTTTTCTTCATCTCCCATGGCCCCCTCTCAGGACCCCACTGGTTCATGGGATACAGCACTAAGTCATGGTTACATAACTGTATCCCACTGTGCACCTGTGCTAGACAAGTGGGATCACATCCTCAGGTGTGAAGATGCTTCCCCACAGTAGCAAAAGGAAGGTTTGAAACAGGCTGCCCAGTGAGCCTTTGATCGTTGTCCTCTCTACCCTGAGTGGGAAGAAGAAAGGATGTTATCGTAACAATGAGGCCACCCCGTGGTACCCAAGGAAAGACAATTTGGTTGTGGCTAATACAGGAGTCTCTAAGCTGACACAAATGGTATCAGCAATGAGATATATCTTTGTGTGAATAGCTTGACCTATGAGTAACCACCAGACTGAGACTGAAAGTAAACACACCTTGATTATTGAAGCAGGGCCAGTCTCCCACCACATCCCCTGATCCCCTCTCTTGTCCTCTACTCTTATATCTGCTCTAAGTAGAAAAATTATTAGGAGTGGGCCACTGTCCCTGGCCCTAGAGGGAATAAAAGCCTATGCACTCATCCAAGCATATTGGAGAACCTGAGAAAGGGGACTCAAATTTTCATAGTTCTGTGGGTACTGCCACCCAAGTCACTGTCATAGCACCAGGGGAAGAGGTACTCAGATTCAGTTAATGGGGCTTGAACAGGCTTCACAGTTGGGAAGTGTTAGTAGGCTTTCCATCACTGGAACAAACCCCTGAGATGATGAACTGAAAAAGAGAAAAGGTTTATTTCAGCTTATAGTTCGAGTTATGGGCTGGCCTGGCTGCTTTGGTAGCATATCACAGCAGGAGCACATAGCAAAGCAAACCTGCTCACTTCACAGCTGGAGAATGAGAGGAGGGAGGGAGACAGAGAGAGGAGAGGGAGAGAGAAAGGAGATGGAGGCAGAGAGGGAGGGAGGGAGAGGGAAAGGGAGAGCGAGATCCCTTCAATATTCTTAAAGGGCATGTCCTCAAGGACTCATCTGCCCACTAGACATCAGCTTTGTTTTTCTGCCACCTCTTAGTAGCACCAAACTGAGGATCAAGCCACTATTACAGGAGGCTTTAGGGACACTCGAGAAAACTAACCTGACCTAGTAGAAAAGGTCATTCACACCAATCTAAAGAATTGCTGAAGTTTCTGCAACTGAACATACAGTGGGAAGTGACATGTTATAGATTAGTGATGGCGAACCTTTTAGAGTCCAAGCACCCAAACTGCAACCCAAAATCCACCTATTTAATGCCCAGGCCTCATTCCCCGCTGGTTCAGCTAAGCTTGAACCAAGGGCATCTACCAGGCTGTTGTGGCTATTCAGCCTCAGCTCCAGATATGAAGAACTGAAAAATGGATGTGGTCACCTGGCTCAGTAGACACAACTCCCCTAAAATTTCTATGCTGAAACCCAAACACCAATTTGATGGTTTTAAGAAGTAAGGCCTTTGGGAGATGGTTAGGTCCTGAGGCAACAGCCTTCATGAATGAGACTAGCATCTTGTAGGAGGCCCACAGAGCTGCATTACCCCTGCTAATACATGAGGATACAGTTGACAGAAGATTCTACCTATGAACCAAAAAGCAGGTACTAATCAGACACCAAATCTTCCAGGACCTTGACGTCAGGACACTGCAGCCTCCAGAACTATGAGAAATAAACTGTCACTTACAAGCTACCCAGCCTCTGTTACTCTATGGTAGCACCCCAAGCAAACTAGACAACATGGGAGCCTTATTTATTATGACTGGTATCCTTACAAGAGAGCCACGTACAGACAAACATATGGGGCAAATGCCATGGGAAGACAAGGCACTGGGAATAATTCACCTACAAACCAAACACTGAGGCCACTGGTAGCTAGGAGTGAGCACGGAACAGGGTCTCCCTCAGAAGGAACCAAGCCTACAGACATTGTGATTTTGGACAGCTGTATTCCAGAATGATGAGACAGTACATTTCTGTTGTTTTAAGCCATTGTGGTTTGGATAATTTGTTCCAACAGTCCTAGGAAACCACTACAAATGCCAAATTGGGATCACATAAATAAAAGGGGCTCTTGAGGAGGGCAAGCAGGGGCATGAGCTGAGGCAGTTTCAATATTATGATTCATTGTTTAAAGCTTTCATTTTGAAAGTAATCTAATCATTAAAATACAGAGTACAATTACAATGAGGGCTCATTACCAAGCTCCACCCCCAAAATTCATGCAAATATCTATTTCCCAAGCCACACTGAAAATAATTTTCAACTTAGTCCCTATCAAAGTATAATGGAATCAATGAAAAAAGCCACAGTCTCCTTGGTCTCTATTATATGACCTTAAGATAAGAATCAAGGTTTCTACTATAAGAAACCTGCATTAATGATAAGCTACCCAGCATATCAAACATGGTGCTAAATGCTTCTGATACATTACCTGTAATCCTCACTTAACAATCCTGCAAAGTAGGAATAACTCCTCCCATTCTGCAGATAAAGAATGTGTGAGTTAAGAATAATGCTATTTCAATAGCAGAGCCAAGACTAAATAAGTGTCTTCTGACTTCTATCAAGAGCTATCCACTATATTTTACTAAGAAAGCATTTGACACACTACAAAGAATAACTAGTTTTATTGCATGAATCAGAAAATACTATTTAGAAAGATAAATTCTACAGTTAAGTCTTGGCAACACCACCCCAGGAAGGATACTTTTTAGGATAAACTTTTCCACAGCTACAGCTTGAAACTGTACATTTTATTAAGCACTAAAGTTAGAACTGGTCTTACTGAATTTCATATTTAATAGACAAACTAATAAATACCTGGCCTTTACATTCTTAAAAGAAAAACATCCTATTAGATTTTGGAAAGAATGATTTTCACCTTTGTGACACAGCCTTCCAATAGTCAAACCAGCCCTACTCTTCTCCTGAAGAAAACAGAAGGACAATGACCTGTCACTGGACTTTAGTAGCCACAACTGAAGTTATAAAATCAGGTCCAATGTACTTTATGGAAATGATAAAAATAAATTTTAAATCCACTATTCAAGGAAGATGGAGTAGAGATATGATGTATACTTATACTTCCTGCTAGGCATAGCCAAAATCCATGGGTATAACACGTAAAACAAGTATAAAGACTCTGAAAGGTGGAGAGAAAAGGACAAAATAAGGACTTCGGAACCCAAAGGATGATACAATGGTGAGATTCATGGGATTTCCTGGGTCTCAGATTTGGAGCTAAGGAAATTTCCAAACTGGAAACACTAGTAGCTACATGGGGCAGGGACACTCACAAACAGCTTGATCCTTCTAGACAAAGGACTAATACAGTGGGAACCTAGAAAGGTAGGCACCTTTCAGACAATAACTACTGTAGTCCACCAGAAATCACAGAGAGCCCACCTCCAATCACGCCAGTTTCATCTGATGTGGAGCTGAGACTCCTATCCTTGCCACACTTTAATGAGTTACCCAACACCCCAATAATGGTGGTTCCAAGATGGGAGCTGGACATAAAAAGGAGTCTGACTCCCACTCTTCCCAATGTCAGTGGAGACCACTTGGGGGAGCAGAGACCTCCACCTCCACTACCAGTAACACAGGGCAATCTTTCTACAGCGGGGTGGTGTCAGGGGAAGCCTAGTAGAGGGTCAAGACTGTCACCCCCAGACAACATGATGAGGCTATCCTCCACCCTCTTACTCAGTGCTCCCAGAAGACAAGTCAGGTATAGGAATGACACACTCCTGCCTCTCCCAGAAAGGTCTGGAAGAATGTGGAATGGAAACTAGAATTCCCACCACCACTTCAAGTAACAGTAACAACTGAGTGGGGAACCTGAGCTTCTATGTCTTCCTGGTAATAATAACTCAGTTGCCTCTTCACTTGCCACAGTGGTGTCAGAGAAAGTCACCAAGAGATTTAAAAATGATCCAGAGCCTCAGAACCTATTTTTAAATTTTCATTAGTACATGTTTGTAAAACATAATGTTTACATTCCTTCTGTGGAATTGATACATGTACACACACATCTTATTTCTTTTTTCATCCCCTACCTCTCTTCCTCCCTTCTCCCTCCATCTCTTGATCCCTCTTCTATTTGAGAAAAATTTATCTCCCTACTTCCTACTGTCTTTCATGTTGCTCCCTATAATTTGGGTTTCTCATATTAAAAATCCATGTGATATTCAAGCTGGTGTGTCTGATTTATTTCACTTAACACTATTATCTCAACATGCATTCATTTTCCTAAAACTGACTCAAGGTTATCTTTAAGGCAGAGCAGTACTACATTGTGTATACATACCACATTCCTTTTTGTGGGGAACCTCAATACCCCACTATCACAAATAGATCAACTGGATTAAAAAATCAACAAAGAAATATCAGAGCTAAACAAAACCTTCGAACAAATGGACTTAATAGGTATCTACAGAGCACTCCAGGATGTGCATCGTTCTCAGTAGCACACAGAACTTTTTCCAAAACAGACCACATAATAGCCAATAAATCAAGCTTAAGTAAATGTAAAAAAACTGAAATTATACCATACATATTATCAGATCACAGCACAATGAAACGAAACAAAAGAAAACAAATTATACAAATACATGGAAATTAAATAATACACTATTAAGTAAATAATGGGTTACAGAAGAAATCAAGCATGAAATAAGATAATTTGTAGAACTAAACAATAATGCCAAGACAACCAGATCTTATGAGACACAGTGAAAGCAGTCCTAAGAGGAAAGTTTATAGCTGGTATGTGTTAGTTCTCACATAACAAAAACTGAGCAAGTCCAAAATAACCTAACAATGTGCCACAGGGGCCTGAGAAACAACAATAATCCAAACCCAAAGCAAGTACAAGAAAGGACATTTTAAAGATCAGAGCAGAAATCAATGAAATTGAGGTCAAGAAAACAATATAAAAAAATCAATGAATCCAAGAGTTGACTCTTCAAACCAGACAAATCCTTAGTCACTCTGATCAAAAAAGGAGAGAGAAGACTCAAACCAATGCAATTAGAAATGAAAAAGATGAAATTAAAATACACTGCTGAAGTAAAAAAGATTATTAAAAACTACTTTATAAACCTGTATGTCAATAAATTGGTGAATTCAGAATAGACAGGATCCTAGATACATATTAATTACCAAAACTAAAACAAGTAGATTTTAAAACCCTGAATAATCCAATTACAGGCCATGAATTTGAAAGTGTAAAAAAATACCCACCAACTAAGATATGCCCAGGTCTGGATGAACTGACTGCTGAATTCTATAAAAACTTCAGAGAAGTTCTAGCATCACATTTCTCAGGCTCTTTAATGACACTGAAAGGGAAGAAGTATTCCCAAAGTCATTCCTAGAAGCTACTATTACCCTAATTCTTAAACTGGACAAAGACCCAACTCCCCAAAAAAGAGCCTGAATAAACCATAAAGAATTAGTTTACCCAAATTTAAAAGTTAATATATAGCTCCATTAATATCAATTAAGTGTATCATGTACTACTGGTGAACAAATAATTGCACAGACATTGGAACAGAATAAAGACCCAGAAAAGACCATGCATGTATGCCAAACAGATTACTGACAGAGACACAGAGCAACCGCAGAGGAAAAATACCTTTGCAACTAATGGTGGCAGCACATGTGGACATAAGAACTGAAGGGAGAACCTTAACCTAATTCTTTGTTTGGTTTTTAAGAGATGTGGTCTCACTGTGTTGCCCAGGCTGGTCCCCAAATTAGTAAAACCAATCCATCTGTCTCACCTTCCCAAGTAGCTGGGACCACAGGCATCTTCCACTGCTTCTACCTTTTAATCTAAATCTTCTACAGTACAAAAAAATCAACTCAAAATGGATTATGTTAATTACATAAAATACTAAAATATAAAATGTTCACCAAAAAGTTAAAGAAAATGTTCAGGATCTAAAACTAGGCAGTTTTAGACTTCACACCAAACATGCAATCCATAAAAAAGTTGATAAATTAAGTTTCATCAAAATTAAAAACTTAGGCTTTTTAAAAGACTAGCAAGAGGATGAACAGACAAGCTATAAACTGAGAGAATATATTTGCACATGACCTATATGACAAATGACTAGTATATAAAATATATGAAAAATCCTCAAAATCAACTAAAAGAAATCCATGGGCATAAGAAAAAACAGGAAAAATGGAAAATACAGATAGAAAACAAAAAGATGCAAAGATTCAGTATCATTAACTATTAGGGAAGTGCACATTAAAACCACAATGAGGTGTCACCATACAACTATCAGAATGGCTAAAATTTAAAAAATAGTGGTAATGCGGAATGACTGTAAGGATGTTAAGAAATTGGCTACTCATTTATTGCTAGTAGGATTGTAAAATAGTGCACCCACTCTGGAAAATGATATAGCGTGTGTTAACAAAACTACACATAGAATTACAATATGGTCCACAATTGATCACTTATCCCAGAAAAAAATGAAAATATATGTTCACAAAACATTCTATACATAAATGATTGATGCTAGCTTTATTCATAATAGTCCCAAGTAGAAAAAATCCCAATGTCCTCAGCAAGGGAACGGTTAAACAAATGGCAAATCAAGAGGACGGCCTACAACTTAGCAATAAAAAGAAACAAACTATTGATACACTCCAAAGTCTAGATGAATCTCCAGAGAACTACTGAGTTACATACTAATTATTTCATTCATATCACATGTTACATACTGCATGATTTCACTTAGGTAGCATTCTGAAATAAGGACTAAGTGGGAGGACAGGTAGGAGGAAAGTGATTACTGCTATAACAGGGTAAACAATGGATCCTTGATGCAGGACATGTTCTATTATGTTACGGAAATGCATCAATGTACTGACTGTCTTACACATAAAGTTTTGCAAGATGTTACTATGTTAATCAGTTTTATACTACTATAACAAAATATCTAACAAGGTTCAGTGAAATAAAGAGATGTTTATTGTGGTTCACAACGCTGGATATGCAAACCCAGGATTGTAGAGACATTGGTTTGGGCATTTGCCAAGCACAGCACATAAAGACAGCATGTTGGAGCTAATGGTCACATCACAAGATAGGAAGCAGAAAAGTTGAGAGACTGGAATCACACAGTCCTCAAGAGCATGTGCCTAATGACCTAAGGGCATTCCACTAGCTTCCACCTCCCAATACCACTACCCGCTACATACAGACATTTAGGGAATACCCATAGCAGTTATCAGTAGGAGGAGCTGGTGATGGGTGCATGTGATCTCTTCATATTATCTCTTACAGCCGAATTTGAATCTATAGTCCACGCAAAATAAAAGTCGAGGTTTGTTAAAAATGGCACTGTCTCAAAATAATTTTTAAATGACATTGTCCTCCCAAAACATTATCAACCAAACCACTTGCTACCAGATTTTTACTTTCCTTGTTCACACATGATAAAAGAGCTCACTACTATTCAGTACAGAAGCACTTAGCAAGTGCTTGTCATATTAACTTGGAGCTACATAAATAAGCAAAGATAGAGATGACAATGTAGATTTGGAAGAGAGTTTGTTTCTAATGATGAACAAGAATTCGGCATATAGTTACTTTCCTGGTATCCAAACAAAATACCCAACATCTGCAAATTAAAGGGGAAAAGGTTTATTTTGGCTCACACTTTGTACAAGTTTCAGTCCATAATTAGCTAGCTCCAAAGCAGTATAGCATGGCAGAGGAATAGCAGAAGAGGGTTACTCATGGCATTAACTCCAGGAGGCAGACACAGATCAAGACAGTATGAAGACAGACCCTTCCAGGCCACACTCCCAGTGACCCACCTCCTCCTACCAGATTTTACCTCCCAATGTCACATTTAGCTATAAACTCATTAGTAGATTATCCACTGATAAGTATCACACGCCCATGATCCAATCACATCCCAAAAGCCCCACCTATGAAGGAATGAAGCCTTGGGGGCACAGCTACATATAAACCATTAACAGAACTATAGTGTGAACTCAAAGTATTTCATACAATCATTGCCAATGATTGTAAATACTTCTAAATAGAGTACAGGCATGATCTGACCAGTAGATGACCAATCTACTACTCCCTCACCCTCTGACATGTTGCCCAGGTAGAAAGAGGAGAAAAATAGAACATGATACACAGGGACATGCCACACACACCTTCACTCTTCTCTTACACTACCTTGCTGCAATTCCTCTCAATGCGAACAGCTCAAGGAAGAATAGCAAAAAAGAGGGCTTACTAACACCTCCAGCTGGCTAGTCTTTTCTTGCTTGGTTATAAGGAAAGCCATGCTACCCTCTCGTCTCACCCCCTCAGTTCTAATCTCCCTCAGCCTTCAGAGAGCCAATGACTCTACCATCTCCTTCCATTCCTACCCCCAAAACATTTCCCAAATGCCTCTTTGACTTTAAAACACACTAGTCTCCTCCTAACTTTGCTGGAGTCCTGCCATGATGGCCACATTCCAAGAAAACAGAAAACCAATACAGAATGAATTTAATTCATCCTTTGTGAATGGCCTTGCCTTCCAGGAAAGCTCTCTTGCAACCATAGTTCAATTCTTAATGATTAGGTTACTTTTAGAAATTAGAGGTTTAGTTTATCCTCAGAAACTTAATATTAAACTACAAGTTACACCAACTGGGCAAGAACTCCTTTCACCTTCCACCTGTTAATGTATCTTGCCAATCTAGCTTTAAGCTGAAAGCCAGCAAGTGAAGCCAGTGGGCAGTCAAAACAATATCACATGGATGCTAGGGAAATCTGCAACAATGACAATGGCCTCTTCTTTGACTGACTGAGTTGATCTGGCTGACAAATTGGCTGGTCAGGTTCTCTATCTTCCATTTCCCCTCCGCTTCCAAAGCCAGGAGTAGCAGACAGACATCAGTGTGCTCTACACCGGAGTTACCTGCTTTATTCAAATCCATAGTCTCAGATTCTGTTCTAACAGATTTAGTTGGTTTCTAAATTCACAGCTAATTAGAAGGAACAGTAAGAAAGCATTTTATTCATTCACCAGCCATCTGTTGAATCCCTGAGTGCTAGGAACATGGAAATACAGCAGTGACCAAGATATAGTGATGTCTATCCTCTTTGGCTTAGAGGGAAAGGTCAGAGAACACAACTTAAAATAATTGTGAATGAAATAATTACATGTGCTATTGCTCATGAGGACACGAGAGTTGAGGATCTTGCACTTTATCAGGATTATAAGTAATAATGCTCCTTTTCAGTCCTGTAGAAATATAAAACAAAATTTTCAACCCAGGCGTGCTGGCACACACCTGTAATGCCAGCTAGTGTGGATGCTGAGGCAGGAGATTTTGAGTGTTAGACTGGCCTGGGCAACTTAGCCAGGACACCTCAAACTAAGATATATAAAAAAAGAGTAGCGGGTATGGTTTGGTGTCAGAGCACTTGCCTAGCATTCACTGAGGTTCCCAGTAAAAACAGCAAAGAGAAAGGGAGAATGGGAGAGTAACACAGCAGGGAGAAATGGAGGGAAGGCAGAAGAGGGAGGGAGGCAGGAAGACCCCAGATGCCAGCTTGTTATCAGCTCTATTACAAATCCCCTGAGCAGAACAGAGCAGAGCTTTAGGGTGACGTCTCCATGGATGGAGATAACTGAGAAGTGAGGAAAGGAAGCACAAAAGCATGTCACCTTGCACTATTTTGAAATTCAGCCCAGGGTGGGACCTGTAACAAGAAAAAGTCCTCTTTTTTCTCCCCCGGTCAAGATCGCTTAGCACTCTGCTCCCTGGAGTCCACAGTTCTTACACCATATTTTTGTTTTAAACCTCTTTTATAGATTCATCTGGGCACAAAACCACATGGAAAAATCCTCTTAGGAAAGTGAGGTGTATTCTGAACAAGCAACCAATAAATTGATCCTATTTGAACTGGAGACTGTGCCTAGTTCATGTCAAAACTCCCACTTTCTACAAGGTGGAGCACCAGTCAAAACTCAGCCACACCAACTAATCTTTGACAAATGATAAGGAGAATTACGTTATCAAAGGTATCTAGTATTTTCAAATCTGAGATAGGTATTGATCTGCCTCCAAAAGGCAACAATAGCTCTGAGTTATTGCTGCAAAAGAAACCTGGTCTTTTTTTTTTTTTGTCCTTTTCCAGTACCAGGGATTAAATCCAAGGGCACTCTACCATTGAGCTACATCTCCAGGTTTTTGTTTTTGTTTTTTTGTTTTTGTCAAAGTCTCTCTAAATTGCCCAGTCTGGCCTCAAAATTGTGGTACTCCTGCCTCCTGACTACCTAGGATCACATGGAAACCTACACCTTACACTTCAAATGCAATTTTCCCATATATAACTCCAAGATTATTGTTAATTGTTTTGCCTGCTCAACAAAATTATTCTGACTGAAGACTCTTGTTCTCTACAATTAAAGTTCCACTTCCTCCCAAACATTTCATGAAGGCTGACCTACATTAAGTTGGTAACTGATGTCTGAAAGCGGCCACTGCCTTCACTCCCAAATGCCTACAACTGAGGGTGTCAAAAAGCGTGGAGATTTGTAGTCTAGGCCTCTTGCCACAAATTAGGAAGGAGTAATTTTAAAGAAGTAATTCTAAAGGAGTAATTTTTTTAATGATCTGAGGCAATTTTCCAACAATTCTCTCACTTTACAACTCCTTGGCAACTAACCAGCATCTGCTTTATAACCAACCACTGCCTGAAAATTCTACCTTTAGCCTCCTGAGCATCAGCCCTCAAACTCTTTCATCCACCTATGCT
This sequence comes from Dinomys branickii, assembly GCA_004027595.1. Classification (NCBI taxonomy): domain Eukaryota; kingdom Metazoa; phylum Chordata; class Mammalia; order Rodentia; family Dinomyidae; genus Dinomys; species Dinomys branickii. The sequence continues at coordinate 576 of PVLD010015589.1, read as the reverse complement.
GCTCCTAACAACTTTGCCAAGACTTTCACCCCATCTTACCTTTCCTCAAAGCCCTCTGCTTACTTCCCATCTCAATGAGGATAAAAGTCCAAGTCCCCAGAATGGCCAACCTCTACATCTCGTGGACATCTCCTTACAATTCCCCAGCCTCATCTCTTTCTACAGTCTCCCTCATTCCCCATTTACACCTTCTTTCACCTTTCAATGCCTGAATGCTCCCTGCATTCCTGCTGGAACGTCCTCCAACATCACCTTCTCTTAGCACCTCCTTCCTATTCAAAATTTCCAGATATCAGCTCCTAAAAATACTCTTACTGTATTAGCTATTGTTCCACCACAGGTTCCACGATTGCAGGTATTCATTTGGTCTACAGCTGTACTCCCAAAGTGCAGAACAGTGCAAGTTAGCAGACAGGAGTTCAATAAACATTTTTATAGTCAATCCCTTGATAAAGGTTTCCCACCTGTTCTCACCCAAGTGAGGACAAGCTGATCCTGCCTCTAACACATCAGATGTGCATTGCAGCACAAACACTAACGTGTCGGAGTACAGCACTGAAAGCTCGAGGCAAATTA
>PVLD010015588.1:0-48001 GCA_004027595.1 Dinomys branickii | reverse complement strand
GATGACGGGTTATTTGATCAATCTTGTATGTCTGTATGTGTTATCCTGAACACACACTTCGAAGATATCAATATGCAAAGCAGCAACTATTGGTGGTTTTTTGTTGTTGTTGTTGTTGTTGTTACTGTTGTTGTTTGCCTGTTTTGTTTTTTGTCTTTGGATTTTTGGTATTTGTGTTTTTTCTGTTGTTGAGAGGATTAATTGTCTGCCTTATTTTGCATGTCTGTATATGGGTTCATATATTTACACTTCGAAGATATCAATGGACAAAGAAATAACCACTGTTGAGACCATGTTACCTTGTCTATAGATTAGTTGTGATTGTACTATTTTTTATGCTAATTGGTGTCTGTTTGTTAATATGTTTTTGTACTTTTATTTTTTTAAATAAAATAAAATAAAATAAATTTTAAAGATATTAATAGGTAGAATAAATTAATAAATAAGGTGTACCAGTACAGTTAGGAACATGTGGACAAGGATATGTTTGTGTAATACAGGTCATAAAACACCTCGGTGGATGCCATCCTGGAACATGGGGCCATAATAGAAAAAAGAGATCTTCAAGCCCATGGTAAAGTCTGCTGCCAGCATACCTGTCATGGATCCTACAATGGACTGATTATACTAATATGCTTGTGTCTTTTACTTCTGTTCTGACAATGCTAGTCATATTTTAGCTGCAGCAGTAGGAAAGACCTCCAGTCTAATGGATCAAGAAAAACACCTCTGCAGCTACACCCTCAAGCACCCTTGGATGGACCGTGTTGGACTTAGCCAGGCCGTACTTGATTCCCTACACCTTCCTAGTGCCCAACAAGCTATGGCGTCCATTGTTCCAATATATAACATAGAGAACCTCCATTTTGGAGAACTCCACTCTATGTCAGGTAGAGCCCAGGCCACCGTCATATGACATACTTTGTATTTCTTAAAGAAAAAACAAATATGTCATAGAGGGGGGAATTTAAGGGGTGGCGACTTTTAGCACATCATTTTAAGAGAGACAACCCTCAAAATGTGTCTTAAGAAACATGCTGGAGGGATTGTAAAGAGTTAACTTTGCAGTCCTGACTTTGTCCTGGAATTCTTCTCCTTGCCTGAGTTGTTAAAGTATATATCATTGTGGCCAGAGTCTAACCCGGTCACATGGTGCAAGGCAAACAACTGTGGCCAGTCCTAAACATTCTAATCTATTACCATGGAAACCAAAAATGTATATAAGGTGAGAACAAAGGCAGTTAAGGGCCACATTCTCTGATGAGGAATGTGGGGCAATGACCGGTCCAATTGGTTCTAAATTAAAATTAATTAAAACTCCATTTGTTCTGAATGAGTTCTTTGATCTCCTGCAGAGTTCGACCCAATTTTTTATTTTTCCGTAACAAGATAGGCCTCTATACAGCCTAAGAAGGTGCATATGAGAGTGAAGAGATATTTTATGTTTTTATATCTGGGCATATGTGTGAAGTCTATCTAACAATCTTGACCTGGTACTCTTCCGAGAAACTGGTGGGTAGGAAAAAATGGAGGAGGCACATGACCCCGTGGAGATGTTTTAGCACAAATTTGACAATTAAGAGTTATATCCTGTATAATATATGGGAGGTATTGGCATGTAACTACTGGATCTAAAAGTGTGTATAAAGCCAATATCCTGACATGAAAACAATTATGTAAGTTGATGAGAATATTTTTTGCTTGGTTCTCTGGGAGAACTAACTTAGCTACCCAGAAGATCCACCCTTGAGAGTTTTGAGTGTAGTCAGGCTTTGTGAGGAGTTGGAGTTCCTTAGGTGAGTATGAAGGGGCAGGGAGGTAGGTGGGAATTAGAGGTAGCAGGTGAAAGGGATGTGGGCATTGTGCTGCTAGCTTTGCCTATAAGTTTGCAAAGGCATTTCCTTGGGATATAAGGTCAGTTGAGGACTGGTGTCCTCTGCAATGTATTACTGCAACTTGTCTTGGGAGTTGGGCTGCTTCTAAGAGTTTGAGAATGAGTGGTGCATTTGTGACAGGAGAGCCTTGGATATTTACAAGGCCCCTCTCCTGCCATATGCCTGCATGTGAATGTAAAATACTGAAAGTGTATTTGGAGTCTGTGTATATGTTAATAATCTTGCCCTTTGCTAGTGTGAGAGCTCTTGTCAAAGCAATGAGCTCTGCCTTTTGTGAGGAAGTTCCTGGAGGTAAAGGGTTTGCCTCTATCACTTTAGACCTACTAACTATGGAATGACCTGCTCTCTTCTAAGTAGTGATGTTTATTGAACTGCCATCTATAAACCAGGTGTCAGTGGTGGTAGAGAGAGGAGAATCATGTATGTGTGGGAAAGGGGTAGAAGTTAATTGGAGAACATCTGTGCATTCATGTAGGGGACCTGTCTCTGTCTCTGTTGTAGGAGTAGGTAATAGATTGGCTGGATTGAGAGTGTTGCTGGTTGAAACTATGACAGTGGAATCCTGTGTTAGAATTAGATGAACTTGTAGTCATGATGGAGTCATTAGAGCCGGGAGAGTTTTGTGAGAGATTAAGTCAATTAGTCGATGTGGCAAGTAGACCATGATTGTTTGTCCTTGGGTGAACTTTTTGGCTTCTTATGTTAGGATGGCTGCTGCTGTTAACACCTTAAGGCAAGGAGGCCATCCTTTGACTGTAGTGTCTAGCTGCTTGGAGAGATAGGCCACTGCCTGAAATGAGGGTCCCCTTATTGCTCCCTAATACTCCCATTGCATTACCTTTATTTGCAGTGGTGTATAGAGTAAAGGGTATGGTGGGATTGGGAAGGATGAGTGCAGGAGCCCTCAGGAGGGCCTCTTTTAGCTTTCTGAAGGGGGTATCAATTGGCAAAGTGGGGTCCAGAGGTTCTGAAGGAGACCCTTTAGAAGCTCGATATAGAGGTTGGGCTAAAGAGGCAAAGTTGGGGATCCAGAGGCAAAAAATTTGCTAGGCCTAGGAAGGATAACATCTGCAGTTTTGTAACTGTGTCCGTAAGTCATGGAGGAGAAATTTGTGGTCAGATGTTATGGAGCATGTAGTGGGTGTAAGTGTGAGACCTAGATATTTGACCTTGGGTGAAGCAATTCGGGCTTTGGAAGGGGAAACTCTATATCCCCTACCACAGAGAAAGTTTAATAAGGCAGCTGTGTGTTGTAGTGATGCAGTATAAGAAGGGGAAAAAGGAGAAGCTCATCTACATACTGAATGAGCATGGTAGCCTGTAAACTTATAGCTGCCAGGTCACTGGCCAGAGCTTGGCTAAAAATGTGGGGGCTATCTCTGAACCTCTGGAGTAACACAGTCCATGTTAGTTGAGTGGATTGAAAGGTGTCTGGGTCTGTCCATGTAAATGCAAAAAGATCTTGGCATTGTGGATGTAAAGGAATAGTAAAGAAAGCATCTTTTAAATCTAATACTGAGAAGTGAGAGGTGGAAGGGGAAATATGAGAGAGGAGAGTGTAAGTATTTGGGACTACAGGATGTATAGGGAGGATGGCCGCATTAACAGTCCTGAGATCTTGGACTCATCTGTATATACAGTTAGGCTTTAGTACAGGCAAGATGGGGGTATTACAAGGAGAATTTGTTGTTTTGAGAAAACCATTAGAAAGGAAGGAGTCTATAGATAAGAGGTTTGAGTCCCCTCAGGTGTTTTGGAGCTATTGGATATTGTCAGATGCAAGGGAAAATCAAGGGGTCCTTAAGACGTATTAGGACTGGAGCTGTATGGGTGGTGCGGGTTGGATTAGAGGTGTCCCAGATGGTGGGATCTACTAAAGACATTGGGAGGGGGAGATTGGGAGTGAGGGAGTTGGAGATAGTAGGCTGGGATTGAAGTATCAGTGCAATAGGAAGAGTGACAGTGTAGGAGAAGATTTTGTAATAGGTCCCTGCCCAGAAGAGCAACTAGGCAGGTGGGAATAACCAGAAAATTGTGTGTGAAGAAAAGTGTGTCAAATCAGCAAAGAACGGGATCTGTCTGCAGAGGCTGAGATGGCTTACCATCAACCCCACAGCTGAGAGTTGTGACCGCAAACATCGGCCAACAAATTCAGGAATAACGCTGTACGTGGCCCCTGTATCAATAAGAAAAGAGAGCGTTTTACCTGAGACATCTACAAGACTCGGGGTTCTGAGACAGTCGCCTTGGTGGGGGCCGTGGACCCCAAGCCCCATCAATCTCCAGTGGCAAATCTGAGTAGGTCGGTTAGCAACAAGTCCAAGAGCAAAGCAATCATTGTTGGTTCCTGTGAGGGCAGGGAAGTAGATGACTTACCCACTCTCTGGCGGACAGGGCATTGACATTACAGTGGCCCTCTTGTTTACATGTGGGACATGGTCCTGGTGGTGGCTTCAGATTTGCGTAAGCTCTCGCCCAGTGTCTAAGTTAACCACATTTGTAGCATTGTCCTGGAGGGACTAGGTCTTGTTGGTCTTGGCGGCTCCCACTTCCTGTGCTGTGTCTCTCTGAGCCTCAAGTGCCACTGCAAGGAACTGGCCTTGAAGTTTAGCTTGGAGTTTTACTTTTTCTAGATTGTGCTTAGCTTGTATTTTAATTTGTCTAGTTCCGTTTTGTGAGATAATTGTTCTTCATTATTATAGACATGGAAGGCCATGTCTAATAAATCTTTCTGTGGGGAGTGAGGGCCCAAATTGAACTTTTTAAGCTTGTTTTGAATATCTGGCACCAACTGGGAAATAAAATGAGAGTTAATTAAAACTTGCCCTAAAGGAGAAGCAGGCTCCACATCTGTGTATTTCTGGAGGGCCTCCGTAAGCCGAGATAAAAATGCAGCTGGATTTTCATCAGTTCTTTGAGTCGGTCTCTTACCTTATGATAGTTTACTTGTTTACAGGAGATTTTTTGGAGGCCCTGAATAAGACAATCAGTCATATTTCCCATATATTCAGACCTGTCAGCCCCTTCCTAGTAATTCCAGTGAGGGTCCTGAAGTGGAATTGCCTCTACACTGATAGGAAAAGAATGTTGCAATCAGTGTCTCTTGTCTGCTATAGCCTGGGCAGCAAGCCATAAAGCACCCTTTTGTGCAAGAGACAAGAAGGCAGATAGGATCACATGAATATCTTGATAAATTAGCCTATAAGCCTCAAAAATAAATCTGAGCTGCTTTGTAAAATGAAAGGGGTCATCATCAAAGGAACCTAAACACTCAGCAATGTGAGAGAGATCAGATATAGAGAAGGGAATGTAAACATTAACGAGACCCTCTGCTCTGGCAACTTTGCAGAGGGGGAGGAGGGGTTGAGGGTTGAGGGTTGGCAGTGGCAGGGATAAAGTGAGGAGCCAAAGATGGCATGGAGGAAGTGAGGACAGAGGAATTGGGAGGGTCTAGTCGGGGAGGATCATGGGAGTGAGTGTGTTGAGTAGGGAGAGAGAAAGGAGGAGACAGCATTGGGTAAAGAGAGGGAGGGTTATTGTCCATAAGAGGGGAAGACGTTGAGTTGGAGGGAGTAGTGGGCTGTTGGATGCCATCACAAGACAGAGGAGTAGCCATGGTTCTTTGAAGGATTAAATAAAACTGACCAACCCTCAGCCACTTTATCCAAAAAGGAAGAAAAGACTCAAATCCACACAATTAGGAATGAAAAGGGTGAAATCACAACAGACCCTGAAGAAAGCCAGAAGATCATCTATATCTACTTTGAAAACTTATATTCTAATAAGATGGAAAATGCAGAAGAAATGGACAGATTCCTACATACATATGAATTACCAAAGCAGAATCAAAATATAAAACCCCTAAATAAACTAATGTCAATCAATGAAATTGAAGATATAATTTTAAAAGTCTACCATCAAAGAAAACTCCAGGCCCTGATGGATTCACTGATGAATTCTACAAGAAATGTAGAGAAGACCTAATACTGCTACTTTTCAAACTCTTTAAGGATTGAAAGGGAAGTAATACTCCCAAATTCATTCCTGAAAGCAAGCATTACCCTGACATCAAAAACTGAGAAGGACTGTAATGGTTGACACATTGTGTCAACTTGGGGAGTCTAGAGGTTTGGCTGAGTGACTCAGTAGGAAGCCAGTATGCTCACTTTGCATACATCCTGAGCCTGTGCAAGAGGAGGGCATGGAGATTGTGTGAGAGCTACACACCCCCTGGGTGTGGGTAGGCAGTTTACAATGTAAGGGAAGGAAAGAGGCTGCTTGCTTGCCATTCCTCCCTTTTGCTTTTGTTGTTTTTACTGTGCTCTGCTGCCATGAACGTTTGCCCTCTGCCATGTGCTACTTTGCCTCTGACCCAGCCGAGTATGGACTGAAATCTCTATAAACTGTAAGCTAAATAAACCTTTCCTTCCTTAATTTTGGGCATTGGGTATTTTGTCTCAGCAATGAGAAAAAAGTAACCAAGACAAGGACCAACTAAGACAGAGAGTTACAGGCCAATCTCGCTAATGAACATAGATGCAAAAATGCTCCATAAGATCTGGCAAACAGAATAAAGCAAATTATCAAGAAGATTATACACCATGACCAAGTTGGATTCATCCCAGGGATGGTCCAATGTATGTAAATCAATAAATGTAATAACCCATATTAAGAGAACCAGGGACAAAAATCATATGATCATCTCCATAGATACAGAAAAAGCTTTTCACAAAGTCCAGCGCCCATTCATGATAAAAAAAAAAAAAACTACAGAAAATTTGAATAGATGGTCTTTATCTAAGTCTGATAAAAGTCATCTATGACAAAAAGCCAACATCATACTAAATGGACAAAACCTGAAAGCTTTCTTTCCAAAATCAGGAACAAGACAAGGTTGTCCACTGTCTCTTATTCAACATTCCTGGAAACTTTAGCCAGAGCAATTAGTCAAGATAAAGAAATAAAAGGAATAATGATAGGAAGGAACACATTAAATTATCATTATTTGCAGATGACATCACACACCCCAAAAATTCCACTAAAAAACTGCTAGATTTAATAAGCAAATTCAGTAGCATAGCTGGATAAAAGTTAACACTCAAAAATCAATAGCCTTCCTGTATACAAATAACAAATTCACTGAGAAAGAAATTAGGGAACCACCTTTCACAGTAACACCCCCTAAAAATGAAATATCTAGGAGTCAGTCTAACAAAGGATATAAAAGACCTCTACATTGAAAACTACAGTACTTTGAAAAAGGAGATTGAAGCAGATATCAGAAAACAGAAAGACATCCCTTGCTCTTGGGTAGGAAGAATCAATATAGCGAAAATGGCCATACTTCCAAAACTGTTATACAGATTTAATGCAATTCCCATCAAAATTCCAACAGTATATCTCACAAAATTAAAGGAAAAAAATCGGAACCAGAAAAGACCTAGAATAGCAAAGGCAATTCTGGGCAACAAAGGCAAGGCAGGGGGTATCACAATCCCTCACTTGAAATTATACTATGAAGCTACTATGATAAAACAGCTTGGTAGTGGGAAAATAAGACCCAAAGATCAGTGAAACAGATTAGAAGATGCCGAAACAACCCCAGACATAATCAGCCACCTTATCTTTGACAAAGGTGCCAAACACATGCCTCTTTAATAAATGGTGCTGGAAAACCTGGCTCTGCACATACTAAAGATTAAAATTAGACCCATATCTTTTCACCATGCACTAAAGTAAATAAAAAATGGATCAAAGATGTAAGTATTAAAACAGAAATATTAAATCTGCTGGAAGATAGAATAGGTAAAACTCTTGAAGACACTGCTGAAGGCAAAGATTTTACAAATAAAACCCTGATCACACAGGAACTCTCACAAAGAATCAACAGCTGGGATCTCACCCGCCAACAGAGCAAAGAGACAACCCACAATGTGAGGAAAAATGTTTGTCAGCTGTTCCTCAGAGAAAGTACTACTATCAAGAACATATAAAGAACTCAAAAAAATCAGACCTCTTGAATTTAAAGACTCAATCCAAAAATGGGCATGAGATGAATATACATTTCTCAGATGAAGAAATACAAATAACAAATAAATACATGAAAAATGTTCAGTATCATTGGTCATTCAAGAGATGCAAATTAAAACAACACTGAGATTCCTCTCAACCCAGACAGAATGGCTGTCATCAAGAAATCAACCAATAGCAAGTGCTAGAGAGGTTGTGGGGGAAAAGGAACCCTTTCTATTGTTGGTGGGAGTGTAGATTGGTGCAACCTCTGTGGAAATCAGTATGGAGATTCCTCAAAAAACTAGGATTGGAGGTCCCACTTGACCTAGCTGTTCCCTTTATGCATATCTTCCCAGAAGAATTAAAACATTATACCACAGAACTATATGTGCACCTGTGTTTATAGCAGCACAATTTGTAATAGCTAGATCTTGGAAACAACCCAAATGCCTATCAAATGAGGAATGAATAAAAAAGATATGGCCTTTTTACACAATGGAGTACTACTCAGCCACAAAGGATGATAAACTGGAGACTTACATAGGTAAATGGATGCAACTCAAGACCATACTCATAAGTAAAATAAACCCGATGCACATGTGTAACTATCATCTTGTCTCCCTAGTGTGAAAAGCTGAAAGAGCAAATAAGATCCACATGTACAGTGGATATTGTAGGCCCAGTGTGGGGGTGCACACCTGTAATCCCAGCACTTGAGAGACTGAGGCAGGAGGATCGTTGTAAGTTTGAGACTAGCCTGGACTACAAAGTGAGCTCAAGGCCAGCCTGAACTGCATAGTGAGATCCTGTCTCAAAAAGACCAAAAAAATTGATATTGTAATGTATCTTCTCAAAAGGAAAGAGAAACTGGGATGTGGGAATGGAGAAAAGAAGGAAGGGAAAAGCAAAAAAAAAAAAAAAAACAAATATATATATATATATACACACACACACACACACACGCACTAATTTCTCTTAGGTCACTGAAAAGAAAGGTTTGTGCCACTATTGTTTGGACAAGTATATGCTGATATTTGTACTCTGAGTAACTAATTTAAAAATAGCAATATTAGCCATTGTTACCCTCCTATTATCTTGTTTTAAATTTTTTTTGCTCTTTAAAATAAAAAAAATACACTTTCAGAAGGAAAATGGCAGAATAAAGGCCAGCAGCATATCACAGCCTCTCTCAAAGTTCGAACTGAGACACCTAGAAAATAACAACCTAGCAAACAGAAAGAGAAAGAGCTCAGGAAAATAATAAATTCAAGAGAAAAGCCAAACATCATAGAGAAACTGGAGAAACTGAAGGAACGTGGAAAAAAATAAAGCGGTCTGGAATATCAATCCCAGCTCCTAGGGAAGAGGTGTTGTCTCTATAAACAAGATAAACCTGGAGAAGGCTGGTAGCCCCCAGGGGAAACAACAGCTGGAAGTGTTAGCCCCAAGAAAAGCCTGTATTTGCTGTGATATGCAAATGCAGTGTGGAGTTTTACTCTGGAAGTGACTCCTGCATGACAGGCTAGAGTTACAGAAGAAATTCACTGCAGCATCTGCCATATCTGAGAGTGATTAATCAGGAGCTGTTTGAGGAAGGGGAGTGATTGTTTAAGGCTGAGCTATTCTAGAAATCAGAAGTGACAGAATAACTACGCTTCTGGGTTTCTGGGGTCACCCTACCACAGTAACTGGAAGGGAGATAGACACAAGAAACAAGCATAGAGAGGGACTGGACTAATCATAGACCCTCTGAGAAGTTTAAGCAACAGTGAGTTGAGGCCAGGAAGGACATAGGGGTCCTGCCCTCAGTAGGGAGAGGTCAGGCCAGTTGAATGTGGTTTACTGAGGGGCTGGTTCTAAAAGAGCTGGCATGAAGTCCAATAGACTGCCTGACACCACAGCCTCACTACATACTTCCAACACAGAGGGTGGTGATCTGTTTGCTTTCCCCATCTTATGTGATCAGGGAAATGCTTTAGCTTAGACAGTTGCCACATTCCGGGATGTATGGACAGGAGGGCCTCTGGAGCAAAGGGGAGAGGGATTATAAACCGACAAGCCATAAAACTGTGTGGAGATTGCAGTGATTTGGGGTGTACAAGGGGACACAAACACTAAGAACCACCGGGGTAAATATAGCCTTAAGATAGACACTATACCACTGACTGACCTTACTTATCAGGAAAGATGGTACAGGACTCAGTACTCACACACACAAATACACACACACACACACACACACACACACACACACACACACACACACAGTGTAGAAACAAAACAAGCCATATCCATGTTGATAATGAGTTGTGACTCACTATCCCTCTCCTATTCTGGTGGATCATAACAGGCCCTATGAGAGACAGGGGACCCAAACACAGAACAATTTTTTTTGATTCATTTCTCTTTTTGAGTTTTTGTTTCTTTCCTTATTTTTCCTCTTTCTTTTGTTCTTTCTTTTATTCTTTTTTATTTTTCTTTTCTTTTCCTTGTTTATTTTATGTTCTGTTACTCTAACCTAATTCTATTAACTTTCTTTTACTCACAAATTGGATTTTTTACCTCGCTTTTCTCTTTTTCATCTTTATTTCTTTCTTTTTCATGTTATCCCTTCATTTTATTATTATTAGCATTAAAGTTTATTAATTTTCAGGTATTTAGCTGACTCCATGCTATTATTGCCGAATTCTTTTCTATTGTTAATAGTAATATAGTTGTGTTTAGTATATGACAATATTTGGTTGGTCATTTAGGTAATTATTGGAGGTCTCTTTTCTATTATCAAGAGCTGTATAAACCACTGTGGAAATCAGTTTGGAGATTCCTCACAAAACTAGGATTAGAAGTCCTACTTAACCCAACTATTCCCCTTCTGGGTATTTTCCCAGAAGAACTGAAAACATCATACCACAGCAATATATGTGCACTTATGTTTACAGCAGCACAATTTGTTATAGCTAAATCTTGGAAACAACCCAAATGCCCATCAATTGAGGAATAGATAAAAAAAAAAAAAAGTGGTACTTTTATGTAATAGAGTATTACTCAGCTGTAAAAAAGATAAACTTGGGGCTTTTGTAGGTAAATGCCTGACATAAAGTTATATTACAAAGCTACAGTGATAAAAACAGTATGGTGCTGGCACAAAAAAAGACAGAAGGACCAGTAGAACAGAACAGAGGATGCAGGGAGAAAAAGCCCACGAACATTCAGCTACATGATTTTTGACAAAAGAGCCAAAAACATACATTGGAAGTATCAATGCCTCTTTAATAAATGGTGACAGGGGAAAATGTCTATCCACATGCAGAAGATTTCATCTATACCCAATATCTCTCACCACATATTAACTAAAATAAAAATGGATCACAGACCTAAATATAAAAACAGCAACAATTTGCTGGATGGTAAAATACATAAAACTTAACATAGGCATAGGTAAAGAGTTTTCTGAGCAAAACCCAAATGGCAAGAGAAATATCACCACGAATCAAAAAATCGGGTCAAATGAAATTTAAAGCACAGCAAAGGAAACATCCAACAAGTGAAGAGACACCCTACACAATGGGAAAATATTTTGCCTGCTGTCCCTCAGACAGAAGACTAGTGTCCACAATATATATTATCAACTAAAAATATCATAAACCTCAAAATAAAACACCCAACCAAAAAATGAGAAAGTGAAATAAACAGATACTTTTCAGAAGTACAAATGGACAATAAATATATGAAAAATGTTCAGCACCACTAGTCATTTGAGAAATCCAAATTAAAACAACAGTAAGATTCTATCTTACTCCAGAAAAAATGGCTATCATCAAGAAGTCAAACAATAATAAATTCTACTGAGGCCACAAGGAAAATGGGAACACTTCTATATTGTTGATGGGACATAAACTAATACAGTCACTATGGAACTAGAAATTTCATTTCACCCTTTTAAGTTTCTCCCCAAAAGTATCAAAGACATCATATTACAGTTATACATACACACCCAGGTTTACAGCACCACAATTCCTAACAGCAATATTTTGGTCCATATGTCCATCAGCAGATGAGTGAGTAAAGAAAACGTGGTGTGTTTAGATGCAGTGGAGCACTGCTCTGCTAAAAAGAAGGGTAAATTTCAATCATTTGTAGAAAAATGGACGCATCTTGAGATAATAATGTTAAGTGAAATAAATAATACATACAACCTTAAATATTACATGGCCTCTTACATGAGAAACCTAAATATAAATAAAGAACAAAATAAAAGACAGATGATAAGAAGCAGGAAGACAGATCTTTACATGTGGGAAAAGGGTCAACCTTAAGATCCGTCACGCACACACACAGACTCCCCATAGGGAATGTGATTGTGCACTGCAAACACACACTAAAGAAACTAAAAAAAGAAGGAATCATGGGTAGCATATTTGACCAATATGAGGACAGTGTTAGAAACTGTCTTACTGTTGAGAAAAGGTGGGTGTAGATCATAAACCCAGTGATACCCTAAAAGCCAAGCTTGACCCAACAGCTATTTAAACGACTCAAAACAGTAAGTATTGAAATGATGAAATTTTTGATGTCCCTGTAATCTAATTTCCCATCATTTTATTAGAATTTTGAAAGCTACCTCTTCTCCTTGCCTGATACCAGAGATGGATCGAAAACATATCACCTGTTGGGTGTGGTGGCACACACCTGTGATCCCAGAACCTGGGAGGCTGAGGCAGGAGGATCACTTCGAGCTGAAGGCAGCCTGGGCCACAAAGTGAGTTCAAGGCCAGCCTGAATTACACAGAGAGACTGTCTTTAAAAAAATTAAAAATTAAATAAAGAATTAAAGAACTTTTATAAAAGAAAATACATCACCTTATTCCAAAAGCAAAGCAGGGATTTAAAGGACTGCTTCCCTTTTCCTTTTAAATAGTATCTTGCTATTTCACAATATCTATTGTACATTTATGTTGTTATTTGCGTTTTCACTTTCTCACACCAGAGAGATAATGCAATATAATCCATCTTTGTGAATGGCTGAATGGAAAAATCCATATATTACCAGTGGGTTCCAGGGAGAGGAAAGATAGCGAAATCCCAACTCGATTTACAAAAGCTCCTCAAAACAGAAAAGGACACAAGCCTAGCTAGGTGCAGCGCAGTGGTAGGAAACCTGAGGAAGCCCCCGAGTGCAGTATCCAGCCCCCGAAACACACACATGCACACAACACACTTATACATATGCACACACAAATGCAAACAAAAGCACAGGTACACACATGCACACATGCTTACACACAAATACAAACCAACACACGCACACTGGTGGTTTCCTAATGACGAAGCGGGGGGTGGGGGTGAGGGGTGGCCTGTGTCCTGCTTAAACAGTGGCAGCAAATCGGGAACGCATTCACACCCCCCCTGCCCTCCCCATCCTGTCTCTTCACCATCACCTGTCCGTGGCTTCCGCTCAGGGACCCCGGACCCTGCTGGGTCGACCATGGGGGTTTGCCCCCAGGAGACTCTCGAGTTCCGCTGGGGGTCAAGGGGTCAAGGGCGGAAGCCCCAGCCGCCCCAAAAGGGCTCCTGCGCCCCTAGTCTCCGTTCAGCACCCACTCCCAGGGCTGAGAGCCTTGGACACAGGCGTGCTATACGGAGGCTGGAGTTGCAGACTGCTCAGATGCAACCAAGGGAAACCGACCTGTGGGGAACAGTTATCAATGACTGAAGAGGTCGCAGCCAGAGCCAGAATGAAGGTCGCCGCGCGAAGGCGCTGGAAGGGCCTCAACACCCGTCTGGCACGAGGTCAGCAGCCGCGGACATGGACGGCAGGAAGCCGCTGGGCTCCCACGAAGGTTGGGGTGGGCGAGTAAGTCTCTGAACAGCGTGGCCCAGAACAAGCTGCCGGGACCTGCGGCTGGCCCTGGCCCCACTGTCCCAGATGGATTCCCTGGTCACAGTTTGCCCAGCAGTGAAGGCCAGCAGCAAAAACGCAAAGCTGAGGCTCCGTGCCAGGCCGCCACATCCTGTGAGGGGTGCGCGGTCCCAAGCGAAGCTCTCAATAGGGCCCGGCGCTCGCGCTGCGAGGAGGAGGCGTTTTCACTCTGCAGGGCCACTGTGTGAGCGTGTACATCACACGCAGACACACGGAGCCAAACCTTCCTGAAAGCACTCAGTTCTTGCTCCAGCCTACAACTCTGATGCCCACACCACCAAGGGCAGCTCGGAAGCGATTCCAGAGAGCCCTCGCTGGTCCCCAGATCTGCCGGTCGCCCTGGTTCTCAGACAACCAGGAGGTTCTGAGGTGTCCACGCAGGTGTGCGGGCGAGGCTCAAACAGACCTGAGCGTGTGACACCACCTTCACAGCAAGACAATGGCCGAGGTCCTGGCCTGACCGCCAGCACTATTCTGTGTCACCCTGCTACAAAGAAGTCTTCCCTGACCGTCTCAGTGACCTTCGCAACCTCTGAAGTGGCAGAGCATCTGGAACCATCCGTATTTTGGCCAGGATCACTCAGTGGAAGCAGTACCTAATTATCAGGGCTTCTTACAGACGCCTGTCCTTCAAGCTGCCGAGAAGCTGGCCTGGGAATCATTGCAGCCACTTTGTCTTAGAAACACTGATCTACTTCCACTAAAAGCCTGAAAGCAAGAGCAGGATTCAGTCTCTAAATTGTGAAAGCAAGATGTGTAGTGTGAAGGTACAGCAAATCTGTGGCCCTGCCCCTCGGTGGCCCCTTGGGGTTGTTCAGTGTAAACCCTCCCTCTGAGGTTTTTCTTTCTTAACTGAGGATCCACTTTGTAAGACATGGTTTTGTATTTCTTTTTCTCTTTTAGGAATAGCTTATCATATCCCCTAGGATAAGGGAAGAGATAGAGAGCCACACAACATCTTCCCAGACGAGACAGCTGCGAAGGTAATCTACCATTTCTGATCGTAGCTGCTCACATTTTCCCCCCAGAGAGAATATGAGAAGAGTGATTTGAAACATGGTTTGCAGAATGCCTGGTATAGTTCCTCAGGTCAGTGTCATCCTCTTGGCAAACGCCCAAGAAGAACCTTGTCTTCCAGAAGTCATTCTTTACCCTTCAGTAGACTTAACTTTGCATCACTGCTAAGTATTCAGGCAAGAGCAAGGTACACCATAGCCCTGTAATCAGGAACCACTGCCTCACAAGCAGTAATGCCTACCCCATCAGTCTCCTGCTGGGGTTAGGAAAATGTAATTTAGGGTTCCCTTAGAGCCACCTAGGTATTTTACTAGGTCCAGAACACAAAAAGCCATTTGCTTCAGTGTAGTTAAATTGAAGATACTGTTTCAAATTATGCATAAAAATAGCGACTACACATTCTGAGCTCCCACATGACTGGGTGAGACGACTAATTATTTAGATGACTCTTTCTCCCTGGCCTGTGGCCAGAAGTCAATGGAGAGTGAACAATGGAGAAAGGGTTTGGATTTGCTGAGTTATAGTTTGGAGAAACAGGAAAGTCCCAATCCTGGGTGTTCAGAGGGACAAACAGGTCAACAGTAGGCTTAGAGGACTTTTGGTATGGGAAAGATCACCTTCATTTTGGCCTAAAATGGGAAGGCGAAGCAAAGACTATATGGAGAGGAGTGTACTCAGAGAAAGGAAGGTGTGGGAAGGCAAAGGAAGTGGAGGTGGTTGACACGAGGAATGGACATGTAAGACACTAAATCTTTATTTCAAATAGAGACCCTGGTGGATTTTGAAACCACTCTGGGCTCTGAGAAATCTACCTTAGGAAATATTACCTCAACTTGTTAAAAGTGGTCTTAAGCCTAGGTTGTTGTGGAGGATCATGCATATACAGGAGGGCAACAAGCAAGGAAGGGACAAAACTGAGGACAAGCAATGACGAAGTAGGGAGTGGGAGTGCACATGCAACCTAGTGACTCAGGAAGCTGAGGCAGGAGGCAAGCAAGTTTGATGCCAGGCTGCATAACAGCCAGACCATTTCAAAAAGTGAAAGGGCTGGGATAGTAGCACAGTGATAGAGCACCCCTGGCTTCGATCCCACTACCAGAAAAAAAAATCTCTTTACATATGGATCATTGTTTGTTTTTCCTTTAGGGCTGTTTTGTGTGCACTGTGTCCAAACTCAAACTTCCCTGCTTTTGGACACTTGAACACTTATAGAAGGCATGGGTCTTCCTGGGTCTTCCTGAGGTAGATTGTCCAGGATTCAAATTCTGATCAAGATTATTTTACACACTAGAATAAGGACAAGTAAAGACATTAGGCCCACCACAGATAATTTCCCTTTCCTGGCATTTTCTCCTTTGGAAGACTTAATACATGGCTTAAACCATGGTTGGTACATGCATGACTATACCATTTGTGGAACAAATTAATCTGATCCACTTTTTGTCTTTGTACTAATTAACTGTAAGTCTCCCAATGGCACAGTCACACACGTACCACTGGGTGGCTCAAGCTGCCTGGCAGCAAAACATGCCAATTCTAGCCCCATTGTGCACTTGTTAAAAGTCATTCTGTTTATGGGTTTGGATTAAGTTTTAGTAAAAAGTGTCGCAAAAACCAATCTTCCCATTTACACAAAGCAATTGAGCCCATTAAACCAGTGCAACCTGGCTGAGTCCAGGGGAAACTGATGAGCGTCTCTATGATGTGCTCTGATGAACAGGAGCTGGGAGAGATGACAAAAGTAAAAAGTTACAGCAAGCCAGGATATCAATTCCACAAGATCACCGTAATTATGTATCACAGACATTTGACAATAAAAAAGTACTAAAATGATCAAGCCTTGGTCATTAGAGATGAACGTTTCATGAGGTCCAGAAACACAATCCCATTGCTGTGACTGTGCAGTGTTTACATTCAGCTCCTTTAAAGGCAATGGCAGTCCCAACAACAGAATCTAGATGCAAGAGTTACGGTTTAGACCTAGGTTTCCCAAATGTCTGTGTGCAGCGTGACTGGCCCATGGAAAAGTCAGTGTCTGCTAGGTGGTAGTGTCTGAGTCACTAAAGGTGTGACCCAGCGTCTGCCCTTCTCCCTCACTCCCCTGTGAGCCCCTTCTCCCCTTCTCTGCCTCCTGGCTGCCAGAGTGAACACTTGCTCCTCTGCCAGGCCCTTCTGTTATCCTGTTCCTTCCTTAGAGCCAGCTGCCCTCGGACTAAAATTGTGAACCAAAATTTAAGTTGTAGATGTATTTTGTTACAGTGACAGGAAAGTGACTAATACCAATAACTTCAAATAAAAACCATTATGCAGGTGCCCGGCAATCTTTTGTCACTTTGTACTTGTCCCAAGAACCCTCATTTGGTACTAGCCGGATTCGTAGTAGACAGATGATAGCCGCGGCCAATGAGATGTGAAGGTGCCTTGCTCATTACGGTGCTTCTGCAAGATCTTCCTGGCTCTTCAAGGGAATGATGCACAAGGTGAAGTTTGTTGTTTTCTTTTGCCATACTGTGTATCACACCCAGGGCCTCACATGTGCTAGACAAGTGCTGTGCTGGCTAAGCTGCAACCCCGGCCCTGTGATCTCTTTTCCTGGCCTTTGTGCTGTTAAGACTTGATGCTTGGAGTCTCTGCATCTGTCTAGCATCTCTGAGAAAAAAGGACCAAAGACAAATGTGACACTCTTGATGACCAAGTAGAGAATCCAAGTCATTGCTATTTCTGAGATTTTAAATGACTTCTCTGGAAGGTAGCCTGTGTCTTCAAGTTACAAGAGTAGTTTTCATTATTGCTGAAACCATCTCACTTGTGCCCTCTGTGGTGTTAAGTCACAGTACCCAGATTAACAAAGCTGTATCCCCCAATGTTCTTCTGTATTCTGAGAAGCATGCTCTATGGTCTGGGAAAGGAGGAACCCTGGAAGGAGCGCTCCTAAGAAAATTATTACTCGTTTTTGGCCAAATCACAATCAGCTTCATGTTCATCAGCTACAAAGTAATTTACTTACGAATAGTTGTAAGAAACAAAATGAATCATGTCAGGAAAAGCACTTTTGTATGCAAGTTCTTTATATCACTACCTTCTTTTCAAAGTCGAATTCGGTCTCCAAGTTTGCTAGAATGCCCACATCCTGACAGTCACTCTTTTTACTCTCTTACAGCATTGCTGAAATGACCTAAGTGACGGAACTGCTGCACCGATGGGACCCTGACTGGCTCCCTCTGAGCTCAGGGAAAAGACATGACTGGCTGTCCGTCTACCACAGCAGTGCTAGCTGAGTCACTTCCATCTCTGCACTCTTCTGAGGCCTCTTCAGCTCACTGCTTGTTAATTGTTTGAGTTTGTGGACTAGTTCCATATAAGCTCTGTACCCAGCAAGTACTTGAAACTATGACTTTACAGTTCACATACCCTATGTTCTTAGATGCGTATTTTTATAAATTTGTTCCACTATCTTGCTTGTTTAAATACAACACAACTGATACTTCAGACATTTATTTTGTTCTTGGTATGATCTTCAAGTGAGGTCGTTATTTAGTAATTTGCACTCACAAAATAGTTTTTCTTGCGTTTTGGGTAACACCTATCTCAAAACTCAAAACCAAAAAAACCTCACCAACAGAAATTTTGTAAACATAGTTTTTATTCTTATCCTACCTTCAATGAAAACACCCTCATGCCACCAAAACATTTTGGGAATGCTGAACTCCACAGCCTAATGATTATTTCTCGAGACAACTGCTCAATTATATATTGTTTTTTAAAAAAATAACTACGATATATTTTTATTACTTTATTCTTCTTTAAAGTAGCAATATCCCTTCTCACATTGTCACAAAAAATCTAAAATATCTCTTAATAGTCCCAAGTGTCTTATATTTATATTTGTTCTAAATGTTTGTTTCATTTATTCAGGAATAAGTGCACTTCTACGAGAAAATAAATTTTAAATAAAGAAAATGGCAAATAACCATGGTTGTAGCAAAACAGTCATTTTCAATGTTCTGAATTTTTAACAATTCAGAGAGAATGTTTCTAGTAGCGAGGGATCTCTATGGATTAAAATCTCAATCATTAATGTACTTGTAGATCATCAAAAGACAGAAGCTCTCATCATTAGAGATTGACTGATTATCTAAAGAGGTTTTCTACACTAAAACACCAAAAGTAAATGTACTCAAAATATGTTAAAATTTACAGCTTTACACAAAGATATGCAAGAGTTTGAAAAACAAAAAGATGCCATTATGGAAATAAAAGAAACCCTATCATATGCCTCAACAAAGACTACTTTGGATAGTCCACATTGGTATTTTTCTACTAAACTAGCTCATTAGATCAGCTATACATTTCATTTAGAAGTGGTTGGTTTAAAAGCAATTCTGTATTTCCAGAGAGTAAAATGCTTTCACACATTTAAACATTTAAAGCTATGGTAATAATAAGTGCAAAAAGGAAAAAAGTAACATGCTTTAATACAAAAATGTTTAATAAAAAAGTCTACATCGAATCAGGAAATCAATAAATCTGAATCAAACAAGCTTTCTACATACATAGAAAAACAAAAACACAACATTTATATTAAAACTTTTAATTTAAAATAGAGTCTAATTTAAAGAAAATGTCCATATGCTCAGTTAATTAGATAGGGTTTTGTCATTTAAATAATTCACCCGAAATACGGGAAATGTGTAATAGAGAAAAGTAAATCTCAAAGTTACTTTACAAATCATCTGGTTAATGTGCATCATGAATCAAATCTTAGTGTCCAAGGGCAGATACAGTATTTCAATGCTTTTAGATAGGCACTTAAGAAATGCTTTTGATGAGGAGAAATCCCTAGAGATGCGGGTCACTCTATTAACACCAAGGAAGAATTAGACTCCAAACTTTCCAGTTTCCCTCCCACTGCCAAGAAATCATACCCATTTCCAAGTTCTTTCTGGTAACAATGAGGAAAATGAAACTAAAATGTTCCATTCTTATGCAATTAAAAAGTAAACTTGGGTAATGCAGCTTCTTTACACTAATCTCAAGCTCTCTCAGTCCATCTGAATTAGTATTTTCTGTACTAGAACAGCTTATCATACTTGAACTAGAGAATGTTGCAATTTCTTCATATCTTACCTACTCACTATCACACTAGCAAAGCAGTTGTTTCAAAAGAGAAAGAAAACTTACATAAAACACTCATTTTAAATGTGTCCAATAGCCAGAGGCCTCTACTAATTAAAATTCCTCTTAAACAAGGGATGAGCTGGAACAAGAAAATCTCCTAAAACCCCAGCAGAAGTTAAAGATTTTTTAAAAATTAAAGGCAGGGTTAGGAGAATCAGTCCAACTGAGATAACTCCAGAGTTTTCACAGCTCCTTGTAAACATGCAGCCATAAAAAAAAAAAAAAAAAGAAAAACAATTTAGGGCTGGGGATATAGCTCAGTGGAATAAGCACTTGCCTAGCAAGCGCTGGGTCCTGAGTTCAATCCCCAGTACCGCAAAAAAAAAAAACACTAAACATGCAGCCATATGATCCAGACTAGGAAAATGGACATAAGCCAGTAGATGCACACAAAGTAAGGACTCAACAAATAGTGAAGCAATCGAAAGGAAGGGGTACCCTGTGGCCTCACTGATATACTATGGTATTACCTAGTGCAACATTTACACAAGTTCCTGTAGCTCTGCACCATGCTCCTAGGTAATCCTTCCCCTAGGAAAACAATGCTACAAATAAACCATCATTATAGGTTTTGAATCATAGACCAACTGTAATTCTATCAATTAACACTGAGATAGAAATTAGGTCATTCTTCAATAAAGTATAGTTCCTCAAGTAGAACTTAAGAAGTCCAAATCTTGGAAACTTGTTTTAGAATTAAAATGTTGGGCAAGAAAAGATTATTTTCTAGGAACTACCCAAAGACTTTGATGCTGACCTCATGCCTCCATCTCCTAATCACACCCTCAGGGCTGCAGACTTCCTCTGTACTTCCATTGGTACCAACCACAGCGATCAGCCACGTGACAGCACTGCTTGGACAGGTGGACCTATCAAAGACCTGTCACATCTGGACACTGCATTCCCACAGGAGAGCACAATTCCACGCAGCTGGGAACATCAACTCTGTCCACGATCTTTGGTACATTTGGAGCAGAAGAAAATAATGGCACAATAAGATAAGTACTATCAAAGGGAAATTTTTCACCCAAGGAAAGAAAAACTAATCAGTCATGATATGTAGCAACTTTCTAGAAAACCAAAGTATATAGTTCTTTGTTCTTACAAGTCCATTTACATGATCAGAGTTTGACATTTAAAAAAATAGCTTAATAAAAATACACTAGCTTCTAAAAGCAGCCTTTATGGCCATTTCTCAAATTCAACTCATTCGAAATAAAATAATGCCATGTCTTGTTAAATAAAAAGAAAGTCCTCATTTCACAAAGCAGTTTTACAGTTTATATAATACATCTCCCTGTGACTAGACAGATTATGTACATCATCAGTATTTATGAATACAAAATAAAATGCCTTAATGGAAAGTTTTCACTCCCTACTGTGCAATTTGTGTAGTAACTTGATGATAAACTCTATTTTAAAGAACCAGTGTGTTTCTTTTTTAATTTCTTAAAAGCATTACAGAAATTGTCTTCATGTATTTTCTACAGTTGTCCAAACCAATAGGGCAAAGGTTCTAACACCAGCTGTGGAAGATGGCTTTTACTGATGTATCTAGAATAATAAGATTTGCAGGGAAACAACAGTGTTGCAGTGCTGCCTACAGCTGGCCTATGCTGCATTAGCCAGTTGTGTCTCTCCTGAACCAAGCAGAGGAGTCCCAGTCCAAAGCTAGAGCACACACAGGCAGGATGGACCTCACTATACAGGCAGGCAGTACAGTCAGGTAGGGATGTACATTTCTTTTATTCTAGTACCTTTATATAATAAAGTTAACAAAAATAACAAAAATATTTAAAAACAAAAAAGCCAGCTGGCACTGCCAACCCGTTCCTGTAGTAGTCTTAGAAAACCTAGTCCTGTAGAATTTCCTCTGTCGTCAGTGAGCACCGCCATCCGCAGGAGACTTCAGGGTCTGGAGGTCTGTGCTGAGCAGGCCTGGGGTGCAGCTACCTGAGTGCTCGTGGCTGTGGGCGCAGTGGGTCTCACTCACAATTTCCCTGCCTTCATGTAGGTGGGGATAGAGCCACGCTGAGTCAAACCTTCGAACCTCTTGTAGGTGTAGTTAAGAAAAACCCAGTCTTTGGATTTGTAGTCTGGTTCTGTGGTATTTGGCACTAGAAAGATAGAAAAATTAACCAAAAGCAAAATAATCTCACTGGTGTCATGACATCATGCTCACAGACTCTCAATAGCACGGGTCACATTACAGAGCTATCTTACCTGGCTGTAAGATATCAGATTCAGGGAAGTCATCAAAATTTGAAGTATCATCAATGCTTTTGATTTCTATAGGGATTGCTGCTGGCCTTTCCCTATAAAAAAGTATTGGGCAACAATGGTAAACTCGACTTTTCAACAAATCTTATGAATTTTTCACATTACTTTAGAGATATCAAAAAGACCAAGGACATGAATTATGAATTTCAGAATAGTTAAGTGGATTTCAACACAGTTAGGTGTAATTTTTTACTGAAATGTTTTCATTTACTTGAATTTTTCATATTTTTGTGCCAAGACTTTCTAATGCTACTTTTTAAGTGGAAAAATACAAACTAATAAAAAGTAAAATAGAAGAGATTTTACTTAAAGACTACATAAAGTATGAGGGATACCGTAAGGACTGGGCCCTGTCCTTAGGACTAAGTGATTCAGGCACAGAACTGTTCTAGTAGAAGATTCATAAATCCAGCATCATTTGGGAAAATGAGGGCACAAAAGATGAACTCTAAATGCAGAAGCCTCTAAAAACGCTTGCTTATGTTAACAACACTAAGCTATATAAATAGTTAAAAGAAACTGTTTTTCTTTTCAATCAATATTGAGTGGATCCACTAAGTTTACCAAATTATGTAAAAGAATGCACAGCACATATTTTTACCAGAATCATTTTCACCAGAATCATTCCAACTTATTTATACTTAATATATAAACTTAATGTAGTGAAAAGAACCAAAGACTTTGGATCTCTCAGTGCAAAGGTTCTGGGTTCAGCCACTAGCAATGCAAAGAGAAAATACACGAGGCGGGATCATACTTCTCTTCAACGTGATGTACATACAGCAGCAGTTAAGAGCGAGGGTTCCAAGGCTTGGCTGGGGATAGGCCATGCGCAAGATTCTGGGTCAATTTCCACCACAAAATGCACACTAAACAAGGGTTAGGACTCCAGACTCATATTGCCTGGGTCTAACATGCGCTCTTTTATTTACTTAGCTGTGGCCCTGTAGGCCAATTACAGTGGTACCTCAGTTCATGAACCTGCTTCTTCCCACAATTTTGGTTGCAAACTGAGATGGACAAAAACTAAGTCAAAGTCAATGATTAGGTTCAATGGGGAAATTTTATTTGGTTCTTGTCCAGTTCAATTTATGATCAGAATTGTGGAGAGAATTCAGTTTGTGAACCAAGGCACCACTGTATTTCTCTATGCCTTAAGTATCCTCATCTGTAAAACAGTTCCTAGCTCATAGTGTTTATTGTGACTATAAGCAGAGAAATGCAAGGTAAGTACTTATACAACGGCTGGACATACGACCAGTGATCAAAGTATCAAAGCTCTTATAACAGGTAGGATCACAGAGCTAGATCTACAGAAAGATCTACACTGAGGAAGTGACACAAGCTATTCAGAAGGAACAGCAAGGCAGGGCAGGGTCAGAGGCAAGAACCAGCCAGGGGAGAAAGGAGCACACTAGCTGGAATGAATAACAAACCAAAGAACTCTGAGACATGATGTGTCCAGGTACAGCAAGATTCCCTGCAGGCCCATAAAGGGCTCTTAGCTCATTCTAGGTGCAAAGGGAAGGAGGGAACAAGACACTGTCAGATTCATGTTTCCCAAGTGCCGTGTGAGAACACTGGACTATGTAGGCAGTGTGGCCACAAACTGAAAATGATATTATTAGCCCAAGATGAGCCATTTTGCTGTCTCAAAACACTGCCTTCACAGTGCAGTCAACAGTGCTACCTACCGTGTGTGAGCCAGCAGACTCACAGGTAAAGTAAATGCTAATGCTGTACATTCCTTTCCTCAGCCTCTCCATTCCAATTCTAGGAACATACCTTATGTGCCCCCAGTCTACACCTTCAAAAAAGGGATGGCCTTTTATTTCTTCCACGCCGCTATTCCCAATTCTATTTTCAGAATCAACACAAAATCTAAACAAGGAAAGGAAACAGAAATTACCATAAATAAGTCACATCCATCCAGAGGACTCTAACACATCATTTCAAATGTTTTAGTTTTTTTAAAACATTACAGTTTTTTCCTGTTTACTGAACTTAACTATGCTTACTGTGGAAAATGTAGGAGAAAAATCAAAGTCATCTTGCATTACATTAAGGATAGTTAATGTAAGTATTTTGAAACTATCTCCTAATTTCTTGACCCTTTCAGGGCTACTTTTCTCAACACACAGAAAATTTCACAGATATTAAATATTTTTTGATAAATTAGTTTTCTACAATTTATATCTGGAGATATTGTAATTTATTTAGCAGGTCCACTACTTTTTAAAATATTTCTTAACATTCAGATGCTTTCCAGTTTTTTACAACTAAAATACTACTATGATAAACAATAAATCATTACCCGTATCTGATTATCTGCACAAGCAGAATTCCTACAAGCAGAACTGCTGGGTCACAGGTCACATCCACTTTAAATAGTTTCTATAATGTGCTGCTCATCAACTGTCCCAATTTATATTCCTTTCAGCTACACGTAACAGCACCAAAACACTACACTCAGGTGGGGAGCACAGTGCAGCCTCCTGCCCAGACTTCATACACGGACTTCTGTGACACAGCTCCTGCCCTGACAGACTTATTTTCCCTTCTCCCTTTAATGGGACAGGTTACGACGACGTTCTAACAAAAGTGACATTTTGCATTTAATTTACATTAGTACCCAAAACACCACCAGGCCTTTTCCCTCTTTTTAACTCCTGTTTTTTCCTACTAACTTCCTTCTTAGAAATTTACTTTTTTAAAACACCTTTCTTCATTGACCTCTTTGACTATACAGTTACTTTCTTTCTCTCCTCACAAAAATGAAATGGACCAGTTAGGTATTTTTGAAGTCTTGAGATACCCTGAATTCCTCTGGAATTTAACCACTAACCTGAGAATTAGGTCCTTGGCTTTCTCAGAGATAGGTACTTCTGGAGGAAATACTAGCGTTTCTTTCCAGTTCATCACTTTTCTATATGTTTCCTGAGGAGTTTCAGAGCAGAAAGGTGGATAGCCTACATAGCAGAGAAAATAGAAGCTTTTTGTTTGTTATTGATCAAGTTATACCTCCTAAATATATATGCCACAGAAACTAAGCAACCCTGCATGCTCTACTTAACAGTAAAATAATCCTACCATTTATCAAATTACAACAAAATTGCTAATAAAGCCAAGAAAGGACTTCCCTACTCCCTGTCAACCCCCAAAGAGACACACAGGCACGATCTAGGTGCATGGCAACTCAGGTTCAATACCTCCTTTCCTCACGACCCCTGGAGAATTTGCTGGTACTTACCATGGTTAACACCAAGGAATGTTAGCAAGAGGTTTAAAATAGCTCAGCTGTTTCAGTCCATGATGTCTGGAATATGTTAGACAATGACACTCCTGAGAAGGTGTATATATTATGTAGATCAGCATGACATACCTATTAGCATTTCATACATAATCACTCCCAGGGACCACCAGTCACACAGTTTGTTGTAACCAGTCTGCATGAAGACTTCTGGAGCAATGTAATCTGGTGTCCCAACTGTGGAATATGCCTACAAGGAAGCAACAGGTCTTTAACATTTTTTAAAAATTGTGAACACCGTTTACTACTGGAAAAAACAACATATAAAGAGGTTAATTTTTCAAGTAATCCTTATTTTGCATGTTTATCATGTGCTGGTACTGAGTCCTACAATATGTTAAACACATGATTTCGGCCCACAAGAAACTCTTCTAAGTCATTTTTATATGAAGTCCTCTCTGCTGTCTTGGAAAACACTAATGTTATACATGTTACCTGAGGGCCAGGAGGACAAGAACCCATGCACAAGTCTTCACTGGGAATACCCTGTACAGAGAGGTATACAATTCTCTAGTCATAGTTTTAAACAGTATTCAATTTCTTTTCCCTTTACAAGTAGGAAATACAGCAATTCTTTTCTCAATTGTAAAATCTAATCTAAAGTAACATATTTAGAAGCAGAATGAAGTTCTTCTCCTTAGTGCACAATAAATAAATTTTATAAACATTGAAATGTTTTATAAACACCAAGTCTGCTATTCCTTGGGCTAAGAAGAGAAAGAGTAATGCACAGTAATGCACAGATTGTTTAACTGGTTTTACAGGGTGTCAGACTATTATTTTTTTAGTGTTTACTCCCTGAAGGAATGGTGAATTAGTGTCCCTTTTCATCACTTGGCTGAAGTGTCCACATATTTATAAAATGTCTATCCATTTCAAGCACTGGAAAACAAAGTCATCTCTAATCTTAAGAATGCTCATGGTCCTAGTTAACAAGTTAAAAGAAGAAATAGGGGGAACGACGTTTATATTTGCTAATAGATGGGAAATAGCATTGGGTTAGAAACAGTCAGTGTACTTCTACATTAAAGGGATAACTAAGTTCACCTGTCTGAAGTTTTGTGTCTATTTATTGTAGCATTGCTGACATCCCAACTTCCTTTTTACTTGGTCTGCAAAGACGTTCTTAGAAACTCACCACTTTACTTATTGGTTGGTACTTATTATAGTGGGATTTATACCCCAGATACAGAAAATGAAGATAATTTCTTACAACATATTATATAGTATATTACTTACTCATAGGTGTGCTCAATAAAGTACCCTGAAGTTAAATCATAAGCAAAAACTGACTTTGCTTTATAGGCAAGGCAACCAAAAAGAGAAAGTAAGAATATGGTGTGATCTCAGAAGATGCACCATTATACCCATGTACAACAAAGACAAGACTTTACATGTGTATGAAGTTACACACTGTTACATGTGTGTGAAACAAGGACCAAGACACAAAATCCTTTCTTAGAAAGTGTTGGACTCACCAGTTGCCTCCTGTTCTTCTTCCAGGTTTCTGCTTTCCTCTTTGAGTTCATGTTCTGAAATGCTAATTTCAACAAGACAGAATGGTAACTGTGAGGGAAAAATTTACCAGAAGACAAAAATCACACATGAGTGTGAAGCACATGAGTAAATTTGGAGAATGGGGAAAGGATGGGAGAAAATCTTCAGTTCTTAACAGTACTGAACAAACTGTATTTTAATAAAGAAAAAATAGCAAACTTACAGAAATCACTTGGTGGGTTGTGAGTGAGGTTTCTGTAGAATTCAGTTCTGTGAGCTTTCTTTAATCCCGTGCATAAACCAAAATCAGATAATTTTACATGTCCCTAAAAAAAATTACAGTACAATCAGATTATTTATATATAATAAATATTGTGAAATAGAAATGGTTCATATGGGAAGGAGGACTAGGGAGTCTCCGAGAGGAGAAAAAGGGAGGGAAAAGAAAACAATGAGAAAAGAGGGACAAAATGGAAACAAAGCTTTTGTAAATAAGGAAGGGAAGAGGGGTTGAAGGGAGGGGAGAGGAGTTGGAGAAAAGAACAACCAAGAAATACCATGTATAGGTATAAATTCTCTATGATGAATGTGATCATTATGTACACCTAAATTGTAACAATAAAATTAATTTTTAAAATCAGATTTTACTTTTGAAAACCAAAACTTTATTACAAACTCCTCTTTCAAATGCAACTTTTATAAAACTTCTTAGCTTGGAATATGTAGAGGTAAAAATGTAAAATTTTAAGTGTTTTAGGGTGATGACTTCAAAAAGTAAACCATGCAGGGTGATACAGATAGCCATGTCCCTGTGTCATTCTATTCCAGTGTCCTCTCCTACTATACTATTTCATGAAATACTGTCGTTTTCCAATCATAAAATCAGTTCTATTACTCTATTAAAAGAAAAAAAATCAATATCTGAACAATTCACTAGTTTCACATGCCTTGGCATCCAATAAAAGGTTGTCTGGTTTAATATCCCGATGGATGAAACCCAACTGGTGAATGGCATCTATGGCCAGAACAGTCTCTGAAATGTAGAACTGTGTTTCCTCTTCCGTCAAGGTATCCTTCTTCATTAACAAGGTCATCATGTCACCTATGTAAGGGAAGCGTCATGTTAATGAAAGTGCTCCAAGGCAGAATAATGTGTGCAATCCTTCTCTGTGTTTGTGTAACCAATGTTTGATTTGGCATGTTATAATCTACCCAATATATCTCTAACCATCTCTGGGGCCAGATAAATATAAGTGTCACTGCACAAGCAAACATTTCATGACATGTGATAGCTTTAGGGTAAAAATAAGGAAAGACACATATCAAACTAAATCTATCCATCACTGCTCAGCTAAGAGGTAAAATGTAAACTTACAGATTTTGGTGTATTTTTAAAGATCACACAAATGGTATTAAACTGTGTGATTCTACAGTGTGCTTCATTTCACTCCACTGTTTGAATACCTATGAGAGCGCGCGTGCAGTGTCCCCCCACCTAATCAATACTCATTATATATATACATATATATATTGTATATATACACATATACAATATCTTGACTTTTAACTGCTGCGAAATATTTTATACTGATGGGTATTGGTCTATGTCCACTTTTCCACTATCTGTCAATGATGCAATGAACATCCTCTCACAGTCTCTTGTCCCCATAAGGAGTATTTCCAGGGAACACAGCTGGACAGACAGGTGCTAGACCATAGGACACATGCTCTTCAGCCCCATGGGACATCTCTATGGTAGACTCCATGAGAGCTAAGGTCCATCTACAGGAGGCCAATGTCGTCCCATCACTTAATAAATATTCAACAATCAGATTAAAAGGGATCTGATAATCTGAGTATAAAATATCTCTACCTTCTTTTGATATGCATCTCCCTGAATATCCAGAAAATGAAACATTGTCCATCATTTGCTTTTTTTTTCATAGCACTGAAGATTGAATGCAGGGATACTCTACCACTGAGCTACATTTCTAGCCCTTTTTATTTTTTATTTTGAGAGATTTCAGTAGGGTGCTGACACTGGCTTTAAACTTTCAATCCTCCAGTCTCATCCTCCTGAGTAGCTGCGATTATAGGTATGTTCCACCATGCTTGGCTACCCACTAGGCTTTTGCTTTTTTGTTTAGTGACTTACTTGTTTTTAACTCTGTACTTATACACAGTCTAACTGGCTACAGTAAACCTACAGTGCTAGTATCTAAAATGTGCTGTACTAATTAATCCTGTAAGATAATCTGGAATTACAGAAATATACACCAAAAAACTGTCACTGTGTAAAACCTCAGAGCTAAGAATACAAAAGTAAACCAAATCAACAGTTATGCTAGGTCAATCTGTCATTGCTATAATATTTCTTTTACCTCCAGGGAGAAATTCCATGATTAGATAAAGGTTCCTCTTATCCTGAAAACTGTAAAACATCTTCACCACCCAGGCACCATCTGCTTCTACCAAAATATCTCTTTCTGCTCGAATATGTGCCACCTAGATGAATATATTTTGAAAAAAATAATTGTAACGCATTACATATTTTTCAAGCTCATTTCTTACAATTATCCATCCCTAACAGGAAAGTTGGAGTTTCACAAAAGATGTGAAACACAGGCATGTTCATATTCTCAGTAAATATGGAAAACTTCAGGAAATAGTTTACTTTAGCTTATATATTTAGTCTTAAAAAGTGGAGATCAATAGGTATACTGCAGGAAGATGAGGCCTTTGAGGTGGGATAACGATCTGTGTGAGGTTGGTGATTACTATTATTGCCTGGTGCAATAAATATTCTGAGATGAAGGAGTAAGAATTTGTTTTCTGGCATAAAAAACCACAACCTCTCTGGATCTGTTTCATTAAGTGAAAAATTCTAATGAAAACTATTTCTTCTGGCTTTTTGTAACATTTCTTGAGATGGTAAATAACAAACTGAACTTTTGGGGTTTACATCAGAAACTTGGCCTGACTGTTTCTAAATATCTTAAAGACAGATGGGAGGGCGTGTTTCCAAAAGGGATCCAAAGGCTGGCAAGGGTGACATACAGTAATATGGTACACCACAACAAATGCTATTTAACTCTTGGAGTGTTCAGCACTAGCATACATGTGATAAAATACAGGTGTATTAAAATTGAGTGGAGGGCAGGGATATAGCTCAGTGGCACAGCGCCTACCTGGCAAGCTTGAGGTCCTGAGTTTGAGTCCCAGTACCAAAAAAAAAAAAAAAAAAAAAAAAAAAGTACTAACAAAATTGAGTGGAAAAGGTTTTCTAAAATGTAATTCAGTGGTGGAAAATGCATATTAGTTTACGTTTGAGGAAAACTCCAAAATGCAAAACTGACAGGAGGCTGTGTGCCCCAGAGATCATGCCTACATGGAAAGAGCAGGGGTTCAGATGCTGTTCAGCTTCTAGCAATTCTACTCAAGACCAGGGATGTCCAACACAAACATAATGCAAGTCCTGTATGTGATTTTATTCTCAAGTAGCCACATAAAATGCAAAAAAAGTGATATTAATTTTAATGATACCATTTATATACCTGAATATATCCAAATATAACTTCAATGTGTAATCAATATAAAAAATACTGAGGTACTTTGTACATTTTTGGGCCTAAGTCCTCATTTGCTGTTTTCTTTATATTTACAGCACAACCCAGTTAAGACTAGCTACATTATAAGAGCCCAGTGGCTCCATGCTGCTAGCTGGCAGCTAGACTATACCCTGCACTAACTGCTGCCTTTTGTCCTTCTTCTAAACCTTATGCAGGCTTGATCTATCTCGTGGTGGCTAAGTAAGGCTCTACTTACCTCCTTTCCTCTGAGGCTACTATCTTCACCCAGGCACTTACTGTGATAATTACCCGATTCTCTAACCCAACTCAACAGCTCAGCCTTCCATGCCTTCAGAACCTCTTTGTTCTGGAATCAGACTGTCATCAGCAAAGCCCCTGTAATCTCATCTCTGAATGGTTCCTTAACCTTTCTCCCCAAACTGAAGCCAGAGTGAAAACCATACATACACACCACTAGGTTTTACTTTGAATTCATGGCTGCACATCTCACCAGCACTTTCCTAACAAGTCTGCTTTCTCCCATTTCAAGATACCCACTTCACAACTCTCTCCAGCCTCCAACAGCCATCCCTCCCTACCCCATGCAGGAACGTGGATCTTCCAATGCCAGGTCAACTCCCCTGTATTTGGTCCTATTCTCTCTGCATTTCCTCTGTTTTAGTAAGCAGGCTCCTGCTCCTGTCTTCTAGTATATTGCCATAATTATCTTCCTTCTTTATCTTCTCCTTCTGGCTTCTAGCAGATTCTTCCTGTCACCAGAGAAATAGTTGTCTTTAAAGGAATGCCTTTTGACCCTAATTTTCACTTTATCAATCTATTCTTTCTTCTACTTCACATGAAAAATTTAGCTATAGCTACTTTCCCCACCTTTTACTTTCTGTTCTCCTTTCCACCATTCCAATTGGCCTCTTCCCTTCTAATCTGTTCTGTCTTGCCAAGATGTTCAGTCACTGCTTTGTGAAATCCAAGGGCCTGTCTTCCTGCTCAGTCTCAGAAGCACTACAGCGGACTACTCCCCTCCTCCTTTATGGAACACTCTGTCTTCCATGATGCATGTACCTGTTGTTTCCCCATCTGATAGGAGCTTTTTCTGGGTCACCTCTGCCTGGTGTTCTCAGGGCTTAGACCAGGCCCTCCTCGCCACCTGCACTAGTTCCCTAGGTAATTTGAACTTGTCACATTCCTCTCTCCCGATTCTCTTCTCACTACTATTGCCCCTCCTCTTACCCTCCAACAATCTAACAGAGAAAAGCCTGCTAACTGTGCCTTAAAATCAGAATTTTTAAAACTTTTCTTCAATCTTACTGTTGTAACCAAAGCATAAGGCACAAATACGTCCTAGCTGTAAATGGCACACTCTCTCTACTAGTCTCCCTGCTTTAACTCTTGCTTTATCTACAGATTGCAAAAGATTGCTTCCGTTTAGTAAAACATGACCAGAAATGCCACTACCCTGTTTAAACTGAACACATCATGGCCCTTGAAGCCAGCAGTGCCTGGCCACTGCTCACTGATCCATGGTTCTTCCTTCACTTAACTCCAGCCACAATGGCCCACTTCTCCTCTTGGAGCAGATTAAGATTACTCTTGTGTCAAGGCCTCCACACTGGCTCCTTAGACCTTTGCTCCACGCAATCTGTCTGTCATCCTTTCTCCACATTCAGTGTCTTATATTGCCTCCTCAGAGGAACTTGCCCTGATCTAACTGTTTGCCAAAAACCCAGATCGTATGCACCTTTTCTCCATTTTAAAAAATTTTCTGCAAGTACTTATCAATCACAACAATTTCTATATCTATCTGTCCATTTCTCCACTATTACAAAAGAACAAGGATCAGATTTGTCTTGTTAACTGCTGTGTTCCCAGGACCTACATCAATACTTGGTATACTGTAAGCACTAAAAATATTAATGTCAAATAAAATATATCGAAAGTAAAATAATACAGTGAAAACCCATGTGGGTCATGGTAAATAAAAACCAGTATCGTACGCTGAAATGACAAAGGCGTAGTATAAGGATCAGAGAGCTGCCCTCTTTCTCTTATACCCTCATCACCGAACTCTGCACTACAAGGTTCCATTCAGAGTCCTACAGAGTGGCACCCCAGACTGGAATACAGGTAAAGACATGACATATTACTAACATTTTCAGACACAATGGCCACGCCACAAAACTATATCAAGTCACAGGGAAGTGAGAGCCTACAAGTATAAAAAAGTAGTGAACAGCCACTGTTGTTTTGGAAATACGCAAAATCAGTAAATTCTCAGAAGTGCTCTTTATTTTCACTAAGTCAGAAAAGAAAGTATTGCACAAAGTATTTTGTTATGAACTGAATGAGTCTCCTCAAAACACATATGATACAGTGTCAGTGTGACTGTATCCGAAGATGGGGTCTCTGAGAAAATAATGCAGGTTAAGAGGTGCTAAGGGTGCAATTAGTGTCCTCTAAAGCACAGTTCTCGTGTGAACATGGTGGTCTCTCCCCATTCTCGCCAAGGAGAAGCTATCTGCAGATTAGGGGAGGCTTCACTAGAAGCCAAGCCCCACTGTAGCACTGCTCTGGAATTCCAGTCCTCAGAATCATGAGAAAATGAGTTTCTGTCTCTCAAGCCGCCCAAGCATGAAATTCTATCATGGCAGACTGAGCAAACTAATACATGGATTATAAATTTTGAGAAACTTAAAATATAAGAACTGAAAAACACTAAAATGGGCTACTGAAATTAAGACTATATAATAAGGCAGATTTCTTATTTAAAATTTTCAATATAAGCACTTATTCTAAAATCTAGTCACAGATGTTCCTTTGGTTACTGCATATGTAGAAGACTCATACCTGCTCTTTTTCAAGCATATCAGCCTTTCTCAATATCTTCATTGCATAGATATGACCTGTGTCTTTCTTCTGGACCAGCCTCACCTAGGATTTAAAAAAATATATATATTGTAAATGTTAAACAGTCTAGGTAGGCTCCTATGCAGTCAAGAATGAACAGTAGGTTGCTTTAAACAGAGCAAGAATTTATCTTTGGGATTACTTGAGGAAATGTATTTTAATACATATTTTAAACTATCTTAAGATATATATTCAATTACAGTCAACTGAAAAGAAGCTCACCTCTCCAAAAGCTCCTCTTCCTATAACTTTCAGAGATTCAAAGTCATCCAAGCCAAGCCTAGTTCTCTTGAGCCGTAAGAACTCTGTTTCTTTGCGAGCATGCTGTGATCGGCGTAACTTTTTCTATTTAAAGACAATTTAAAAGGATTATCTTACTAGTCAGATTGTTTCAAAGGCACTTAAGAGTATTATAGATACACATAAAAACAGAGGTATCTATTATACTAGTGCTGTAATTTATCTAAGCATTAAGCACAGAAAGAATAGTCCTAAGAAAACATTTTTAACAGTTAATAAATCTTTCCTCTTGAAGTGAACTCCAACATTCCAACCTAATTCATTCTTTCATTTGTATGTTAACTTTATTCACAATAAATGAACAGTTCATCATCTATATATAACATTAATTGCTTCATCTCTATGTTGACTTAACTCCTATACAAAAATTAAACTCTCAAAAATGCTACTAGTAGCTTGATACTGATCTTCACTCTGTCAGGAAATCTACTTTGCTTCAACTCTAATTTCCAAGGTTGCTCTGCTACAACCTGAAACCTGTGACACCAAAAATCACACAATTGCAGTGTTTCCACAGAGATGTGTTTATGGTAGTGTTTATAAGTAAATATTAGAGTAGACTTTACTCTTAGATAAATTTTAATAAACTACTAAACATTTGGCATACAACTTCATGCAAAGATGAAGCATAAAAAAATCCATAATTAAAATATTCAAGTCAGTAATTATACAACTGATCCTACAAAGATTACAAAAAAATAACTAACTACTACTGAGCCACATTCTGAAATATCTTAAGGTTTTACCTGGCACATGCATTTATTTCATTATTCTAAACTTCATTTTTCCCCTCTCAACAACTATTTGTTTTTGTTGACTTTTTGTTTTTTCTCCCTGTGCTAGGGATCAAACCTAAGACCCCCACACATGCTAGGCAAGCTCTCTACCACTAAGCCCTAGCCCTTCTTATTTTTTATTTTTAGAAAGGGTCGCACTAAGTTGCCCAGGCTGGCCTTGAACTTGTGATCCTTCTGTCTTTGCCTCCTGAGTAACTGTGATCATAAACACACAATGCTGCATCTGGCTTCTAGTTTTCTGGATACGTAATTCCTAGAGATAGCAGAGGTAACTAAAGGAAACACAGTATGAAATATACAAATTAAACTCTTATCTTCAGCTAAGCCTTATAAAGCTTTCAGTAGTTCAGCTCAGAAGTCAAAAGGACCCTAACAGCTCAAAAATACCGCTCCTGAAGCCAGCTCTAGGTACAACCATTGAACTGTCCTTACTACTTCTGTGTCTATTTTTAAAAGTTAGATTAGTAATTAGAAATATGTGCATGTATATAATCAATACAATGTAATTGTGATACCTCTAGAAGTTAATCTAAAAGAGAGTAATATCAAGAAATTATGTCTTGAAACATAATGGAAGTTACACACCCAGGCCTATCAACAGTAGAAATTATGACAGTGTAAAAATAAAGGTGAAGCATACAAATTAAAAAGCTTTGCCTTATGTCCATTTTCAAACCTGGCATTGATAACGAACAGTGATATTATGGAAATTATACTCAACAATGAAGTTTTTTTTTTTTTTGGTAAGATGTCAGGCAATAGGGGAAATTAGCTAAAATAAAGATGTAATTATTGTTCTGTTTACCAAAAGCTATACTAATCTAGTGGCTGTGTACTAGTTTAAAAACAGATTGCTCTAATAATGGGATTAGGGTGGTTTCAATCTTTTAATATCAGTTTAACACAGCTATAATTACATTTATATAATTACAAAAACAAAGATGTATTCTAACTGTGAGGACTATTTTTGGTTTCTTTGTACAATGGAATAGAAGCATCCTTTCTGCATACAGGTGTTCAACAATATCTTCAGTAATTTTAAAAGTCTGAAATAATAGTAAAATAAGAGTCTACAGTAAGTTCGTTTTAAATTTTAAGACTTATTTTTTTTTAAGACTTATTTTAAAGGCCTCTGGGTGGCACTGTAGTATCATGTCCTTTAAAGTAGTAGAGATGTTTAAATTTTTTTTAAATGTGAGAATTTTGAAAAGCTGTTCTGAATCTCTCCTTTCATGGGTTCTAAAACAGTACAGCTGGGTATAGCTGCAGAAACTTTCTACTCTGAATAACAAAGGTAACCTTGTTACACAGAATTATGAAAAAGGGCCTGAAATTTATAGGTAAGTCATAACCACACCCCCCAAAAAGTTCACTAAATATTTCATAGGCTGCATGATGCCACAGGAAGAAATGCCCACATAGTTCTGGACATTGTCACTTAATAACGGGTCACATAATTTTATAGTGGGAATTATTGTAATATGATATTACTTCAAAAAAATCTATTCCATGACGAAGGCCAGTGTTGTAATCCAGAGGTAGATGAAGCCAAGCTAAAAGAAAATCCATGTAAAGCACATGGATATATCTACTCACAACTTACACAGTTTAAGTAGTCTTGAAAGGCAATTAGCATCTTTATTTTCCAAAGGGCAACAAAATCTGTGGACTTCTTTTTTCTTTTTCCTTTTTCTTTTTTGCCTATGCTGGGGGACTGGGCTCAGGGCCTTGTTTGTGTTACACAAACATTGTACCACTGAGCCCCACCCTCCATTCCTTCACAACCACCTTTTCGTCTCTTTTGGTTTTCCATTAAAGTAACAGTCCATGTTTGATGAGATTTTACTGAGATGAAAGTAGATATTTTCTTCCTCGTTCCACTCCTTTTAAATGGGCATTCCTCAAACTCTCAGTATGCAGGGTGCCCAGTTTTAAATAAGAGTGCATATTAAAGTTGTTATATGAGAGGGCTCAGCTAGTAACTTCATCTTGGGATATATGCTTCACATGGACACAGTGTATGGTTTAAAGTTTTCACAGTTCATTTTCATAAATTATGTCTAAATCATTTTCTATTACAGAATGAATGCTAGTTTCATTAAATAACTATACTAAAAACCACCCCACATAAAGTTGTTCCAACATATTTTGTAAGGTTGAGAGTGTTTGTCTACTATATAGAACATAATCCAGGACCCACCATGGTCCCTAATAATAAGCATTTGTAGAATTAAAAATATTTTTACAGGAACAATTTGGAAGTTTTATAAATAGGTATTATTAGCCAGAGACTTTTTAGGGGCAAAATCTTTTCACATTATCTACAAGATATTTAGAAGAATTGAAGAAAACAGCTCTACTTGCGCTTAGTACTTGCTAATACAAACCAGGCAGTGAAAATAGGAAGCTACAAATTATATTCAATCTACAGATATATCTGATCTGGACTGCTATGGTTTTTAAAATATTCCAATTACTTGCCAATATTTTAAAAAGCATGTAATTCACATAAAAGCCCAAGTTTCCAGCTCTTCTGTTTTTTTTTTTTTTTCCTTCTTGTGGTACCAGAGATTGAACCCAGGCCTTTACACTGAGCTATAATCCTGTGCCCTTTTTAAACAGGGTCTCGCTAAATTGTTACATTGCCCAGGCTGGGCTGGAACTTGTGATCCTCCTGCTTCAGCCTCCCACAGTCCTGGGATTACAGGTGTGCACCACCCTGCCCAGCCAGCTCTTCTATGACCTTAGCACACTAGGCCACAGGGGCTATCACCTTCAGCTTCCACCAAGAATTCCAGTTACCAGGCAACAGGTCTAACTGGGCCAGACTCCTGTTTTCTAATTATAGTAAAGTGAAAAATGGTAGGTCTTTATTAAGAGATAAACTGTGAGGATTAAATATTTTAGAAAAAGAAATTAAAAGAAGAATCTATTTTGTTGTAGAAATAAAAACCAAAAATTTTGAGTTGGCTATTCAAACAAGATATATCTTAATCAAAAGAACAAAACCTAAAATGCCATCACAAAACCAGCCTAGCCACATTTCCCCTAATACTAAGCCTGTACTGGCATCTGCTTTGCAACCTTCCAAAGTACAGTTAAAGTCTTATGTCTAAGGTTTATGTATCAATACAGCTATAATTATGCAGTTACTGGTCATAACCATTACCTTTCTCACTAAAATTTAAAAGGCATAAATGAAATGAGCTTTTAAAATATTGCACTGATTTCATATGTTAATTGTAAAAAATGTTAATTGTAAAAATCTAAATGTTAAAATTTGTGTTTTCTAGATTGAGTCAGTGATTCATAAAGTAACCATCCTGGGTAAACCATAAAATATTTCTGTATCTAGTTTAAACACTGCAACTACAAAGACAGTATAGGCCTAGGAAAAGTAAAGGGAAGACAAGAAAATAATCTTGATTTCAAATCATTTGGTGGTCTACTCTTTATAAAGCAACTCCTTGCTGATCATGGGAAACTGTTAATCCAGGTTGTGATTTCCAATACCTAAAAATAAACAAATTTCTTAGTAAACTGTTCCAGATCTAGCTTTTCACTGGTACTGTTTAAATTACCTTGTATTTTCTTTACTGTCCTCTTTATAGCTCAATGCAATTTTTTTAAAATACATTTTTTTGTGGTGATGGGGTCAAACCCAGTGCCTTACGCATGCTAGGCAAGAACTCTTACCACTGAGCCACATCTCTAGCCCCTCAAATGCAATTAGTCATTATTATTGTGCATATATACATTCATTACTTCATATATACCCTTTTTCTCCCAGTAACTAGGGATTGAACACAAGGCCTTATACATGTTAGATAAGAACAACTGAGCTATAACCCTCAGCCCTTTTTTAAATTTTAGTTTGGTATAAACTCTCACTAAAATGCCTTCGCTGGCCTTGAACTTGTGATTTTCCTACCTTAGCTTCCTAGGTAGCTGAGATTACAGGCATGCATCACCAGGCCTGCCTCTTCAATATGCCTGTTTTGTTTTGTTTTTGTAGTATTAGGGGTTGAACCCAGGTCCTTCGCACTGATTTTTAGATGAGGTCTTTCTGAGTTGTTGGCTTGGCCAGACTAGGCTCAAATTTGTGATCTTCCTGCCTCAGCCTCCCAGAGTGCTAGGATTATAGGCACACTCCATCATGCCCAGCTAAAAATCCTTTTTTTTGTTTTTTAAAAGGTACTGGGGATGGAACACAGAGCCATACACATGAAGCACTCTACCACAGAGCTACAGCCCCATCCCACTTACTTTCATATAATAATTATAGGTAATTACATTACCTCTTCATCTGCTAATCCTTCTTCTTCCATAGCCACTTCTAATTTCTTCTGCCTTTTCAATGGAAAAAATAATTAGAATTTTAAGTACGGATGTTCCTAACTATTCCCATTTCACAAGTATACATTTTTTAATTCAACTTAACCAGGGCTAAGTTAGGCAAGTGTGCTACCACTGAGCTATATCCCCAGTGCAAAGCTCTACTTCTACATTACTTCACTTGCCTGCCTAAATGATTTAATATTATATTTCTCAATGAATGTAACCAAAATATGAAAAGTAATGATGGTAAAAGTGTAAGCTTGTAAAGTAGCTATCCCTGTTTGAAACCTGGTCCTAATGCTCACTAGCCAAAAGAGCTTTTATTAGTCTGTTATCTTGAGCTCCATTTTCTTGATCCAAGAACAATGCTCAACGCAACTGAGTAATTCTTTGGGAACTGAAAAGTCATGTATGTATATAAAACAGCCACTCAGAATATTTGCTTTTCTAGATATAACCACAAATTCATTATTTTAAGTGGTACTGTTGAAGTTAGTCAAGCTAAACATTTGGATGTGTGTGTGTGTAAAATAACTAGTAACTAGAGAAGAGATAGCTGTGAAATACTTTCTGCAACTTACTTCTAAGTGAACAGTATTTCATTTCTGTTGTACTGGTTTTTCCTAAATGTAAGTCCAGGAAACGTCTTCCTATTACAATTTAGAGCATGCTAGGGTGAGACTAGCACTCCCCAATTTCCAAAGTGAATATAAGGTTTGAGGACCAAAACTATGATACATATATTTTGGTATCTGCTAGTTTTGACAACATACCTAAAGTTAAGATTTTTTTCTAAACCACTCTTAAATTCAGTTATTTTCCTTTCCTGTAAAAAATTTGTAACAAAAATATCTAAAGCCTGTTGTGAAACAGCAGCCCAATGGTCAGCCTACTCTTTCACAGCATAGGTCACAGGTATCCACATTCAACACACTGGTGTCCACCTTGTGTTTAGCATCACTTTCCCAGCCTCCAACCCTCAGAATGGAATAGGTCCCTAACACCCTCATTGGAGTGATTTTCAGTCTCCTCTGCACAAGTCCCAAGAGCAAGAGGGTCATTATTCTGCGAGGGGCTCTCAATGTACAAGCACCATTTTTCTTTGTCAAATCTCTACTGTCCACCTTCCTCAATGCCTCCCAAACTAATACTTCAGGAGGACATGCCCATTCTGGGGAAAAACAACAGTAAACTTTATCCATTTCTACCATATCTGAACAGGCAGATTAATGAATTTTCTTGTGTATCTTTTAAAAACAGTTTTCTCTCTGAACAGTCCTACACTTTGCTCTGATTAGTACTTTATTAGGCTTATGCATTTACCCAATTAGTTAAGACTCCAAAGTATGTCACATGCTTTCTTAAAAGTATGCACTGTTAGAAAACACGAGCTGGTCAGACTACTCTTAGTACCAGGCTGAGACTGCCTTTTTTAAAAATAAGAGCAGGTATTTTTATTCTGACTTTCCTTTGGGAATAAAGGGCAAAACTGAATCATTTTAAAGTCTCAGGAAAAAAAAAACTAGAATTCTGAGTCTACATGCCTGCTTTGAAAAAACACAGCACTTTCCTTCCTTGGTTCTCTCCTACTTTATACTTGTATGATGACCCACTTGCTTCCAAAGACATTAATTACATTTATGGATATGTATGGTTTTATTTCTGAATTATTTGGTACTTAAATTTTTCAGTTTTTAGTAATTCAGCCTTTCTCTTCTGTTCTGAACTGATTTTTCCACCTCATTCCATTCTTTCCTCTTCTCCTTATTTGGAAGTTACAAGCTATGTATTTTTATTCTTTTAGAGGTATCCTAGAAATTAAAATTATATCCTCATTTGTTAAAATTTGAAGTGAACCTTTATTCTCTTTCTTTTCCTCTTTCTCTTTTTCTTTTGTGAAGGTGGTAGAGAGATTGAGCCCAAGACTGCACAGGTTACACGAGCACTCTAGCACTGAGCTATATACCCAATCCTGTTTATTCCCCTTTTACAAGCACCCTTAACATTTTAATTCCAAGTACCTCTCTCTTAGCTTGGAGTCTACTGCTGGAAAGTGTTTTAATTTTAAGATGTATGCTCATAGCTTAGCAACGAAGTACACTACTTGAGGGTCAGCAGGCTTCCCTCACGATGGCCTGGCTGACTGGGAGCTGCAGTCACTGCCACTGCCCAGGATCACCAGTGTCATACCCTTTTCAGCAGGCTGGAAAAAGATCAAAATTCCCAAATTCTAGTTTCTACTAGGTACCTATCACCTTTGCATGATCACAAAATTGAAAAATTGTAAGCTGAACCATCATAGGTTAGGGAGCATCTGTACAATTTACTTCCACGTATTTACCAATTAGATTTATTTATTTGTGATCACTTTCCTTCTGCCTAAATTGAACTTTTTAAACCACTGCTGGGGCTAAACTCCTACTTTTTGGTTGCCTATACTCCATTCTTGTCCCACACTTCCTTTAGGAAGTGTATTTATTTGTTTGCTGTGGTGCTAGGGACTGAACTCAAGAGTGTGTAAGAACACACAGTAGGTGAGCACTCTCCCACCTTGGGAACTCTAATTATGGTGACATGTGCACTCTTCTCACTGTTCTCCACATTTCTTAACTCTCATTATTCCCACTGTCTTTCTAAACTGCTTTTTAGGTTTTACTTTCTAGTTTACTAATTCTCTCCACAGCTGTAGTTGTTTGTCCAAAAGTGTTTCTTTTATAGTCTTATTTTACTAAATTGCAACATTCTCAGTTTGCCAAGGTATGACATTTCAGGGCCAGTATAGATTTATCTCTCTCATATTTTGCATCTGGCTAGTTGCCACATTTTGCCAATCTTACTTGTCAGTTCTTCTCTATTGCTGTCATCAATCCTAACTTAAGCCTCTTTCCACTTGCCTGGATCTGGATCCACCAGCCTTTCCTGTTCCTAATTCCCCGCATCTCCAAATCCCTTCTATGTATCACAATGAAAGTTCTCTTCAAGAGAAACACTTATGATCATCTAATTCTCCTGTTTTATAAACCTCCAAGGTCTTCTAATACCATGAGACCAGTTCCATTAACATTGCACCCAGGACTCCCATGATACTGCAATTTAGCACATCCTGCGCCATAGCTAACTAAACTGAACACTGACTGATCTAATGGTGCCACTACTATTTAAGCAGTATTCCCAGTTACCTTAGCCAAAAGCAATCTCCCCATTCTTTATCCTTGTTTTAGTGATACTCTTCACTCTTTTATGTAATATTTAGATGCATTACTTCCTTTATCATATTTTAAGTTTCATGCAGGAAAAATAACATGCTGTTATTATTTTTTTTTTACTCTTCCATTTCCACTGCTATACATACTATGCTATGCATGTTTGTAAAAGGCAGCTGTCTATACAATATCCCTCTAAAAAATGTACAAAGATATACTATAATTACATAGCTGGAAAAGGTTTAAAACAGCAACTGATGTGATATAGATGTGTGTATGCAAGACTTTGGGTATCACAAGAAATTATTCTATAAAATAAAATAAATAAATAGGAGCATGGTTAAGAGTAGGAAACTTAGAACAGCATGCAGGGATCACTCACATACACATTATGAACAGAAAACACATTTACAGTTCACTCACTGCATACTACTTTAACAAAAGCTTGATCAGCCTGTCCTATACCTGGTTTCTCTCTCTTCATGCTGTAAAATTAGGTTGCTGTAAAAATTCTCCAATGTGAGCTTGGCTACAGTCACTCTTTCTCGGGTATGGTTGCTCATAGGAAAGGTTGTTGTAGTCCCTGCTGTCATGGCCATAGTAACAGAAACTGAAATGACATATTAAAAACAAATTACTCAATAGAAAAAAAAAATTTATCCCTTAGAAAAAAATCTGGAAATGTTTACTTTCTATTAAGAAAAATTCTACCCAACAGTTAACACATCTAAGGTTAGCACATTATAATACAAAGCTATTAACACAGAAAAGATGCAGTATCCCCAAAGCAAGAGAAATTAATTTTGTAATGCCAAAACCAGATGTGAATTATAGTAAAGAATTAGCAGGGATAGTCTACGTGTATACAGGCACACTTAAACACAAAAGTTCATATTCAATAGTATTCAAAACAAAAACTGTTTAATCCATATATTGATTTACTGGTTACTAAATGAAAATTACAAGATGTTGCTAATATTTATTTCCATGGTAAATGTATTCTAACGGTTAAAATAGTTTATATAGTAAGAAGTAGCTTTTGCCATATACATTTCATAAAATATGAATTGCGTATTAAATACATAATCAAACATCAGTCTAAAGCAATCAGTATTGGTAGATGCTAGAGGAGAGACTAGCGTTAGAAATCAGCCCTTTTTCACAGGGTCATAACTTCCCTCTTCATTTGAATGAATTTTGTAGTGCTGTTATTCCAAGACAGCACTATAAAAATTTTAAAAATCTAAAGACACTGATTCCTTGGAATCACTGTAATAACAACTGGAGTGGGTAAAAGACAGGCGCTCTAAATATGGATGAGGGTATGAACAGATCACTCCAGAGGAGACCTCACTTGCCCAGAATTTGGCCAGCCAATGCCATACTCTTGGCCAAAAGGCATTCCTCACACCTGTACCAATCCACCCCCAGTACCTTCCCTCTATCTTATTACATGAAGACATAAAGCACTGAATGTGAATCTGAACTCATTCAGATTCAAGCGATGGTGAAATGAACCAGATGATTTTATATTCTCACTACCAAGCAAGTCAGATAGAGATTAAAATTAAGTAACTATGGTAAGCTCCCAGTTCATACTATCTTAGGGATTTATACTCAGTGTACTGCTTGAACATCATACTCATCACATGTGAAACTGAATCTATTGCTTTGATATTAGAAACTTGTTATTTTGCACATTACTTTAAATCTTTTCATAGCAAGCAGCTGATCGTGTCATTTGTTTAAACTCTTTCACAGCTCCTCCTTGCCAAAGCAAGTCAATTAGCTTAACATGACTTAAAGTACCATTCACATACACTTAGAGTATTAGTGTATCTCAGGACCTCTTTGATACTTTATTCATCTATTTCCCCCATTTTCTCCCATGAACTTAAGATAGCAGCATTTCACATTTTGTCCTTACAATCACCCTGCAAAACAGGGAACTGAAACTTGGAAAAGTCACAGCTAGTAGGCCAGGAGGAATGGTGAATCTTTTAGAGAACAGTCTGCTGCAGGTGTGCCACAGGCTCACGACCCTGTAGCGGTGTCAGGGCTACAAACTGCCTTTCTAGCTTATCTG
This sequence comes from Dinomys branickii, assembly GCA_004027595.1. Classification (NCBI taxonomy): domain Eukaryota; kingdom Metazoa; phylum Chordata; class Mammalia; order Rodentia; family Dinomyidae; genus Dinomys; species Dinomys branickii. The sequence continues at coordinate 3,677 of PVLD010015588.1, read as the reverse complement.
CTACACCTCCCCAGCAATCCCTTCTCCCAACATCTCTGAGGCATGTCTTTGCCTCCAGGCCCTTCTCCTGACCTACCTACGCCAACTGCCAACCGGCATTCTCAGTTTGCAGAGACCCTGCAGATCCTCTGGGGCTCAATTTAGGCACTGGCGCTGATCACTTCAGGTGCCCATTCCTCTAAGCTAGGAGTAGCTCTGAGTGAGAACATTTATTTTCCCGATTGTTTTAACATTCACCACAGCAATTTAAGTAAGCTCTCCACTGGAGTCCCTGCCTCCCCTCCTCTTCCATACCTTCAGAGTCAAAATCAGCCTTGCGCTCAGATCGCTCTGATTTTCTCGTATGCTATCTTCTGTGACTGTAGAAACTTGGTAATGAGGTTAGAACCTCCAAGTTCACTTCTGGCTCCTGCTTGTCTTCCTCTGAGAAACCTGTCCACTTTAGAAGGTACTCACTTTGCTCAGTGGTCACAAACTTTTCCATCAGAGCCACCTCTTTCTCCTCTAATACTCCTCCACTTGCTTCTTGCTTTGTTTTTTCCCCATAGTGTCTGCCAGCTTGCTGGTACAAAAGGGTGATACTGCTCAGAGCAGTACCCAGAGTCTGAGAGGAGATGGTGTTGTCTTACTGGTGCATCATGTAGGACTAGCTGGGGAGTGGGACCCAGGATATCAGCAAGCCAGGTGGCCACAGTTGAGTCCCTTGCTGAACCACCTACCCACAGGCCCTGGCCAGTGGCCTTCCCGAGTCTATAATTTTTAACCAAGTTAAAATTATTACGTATGAAATGTGTCTCTTCACTGTGCTTTATTTTATTTCCCTTGCTGCATAGAACTTTTTAAAATCTGATGTAGTTCCAGACCACTACCTAGTGGCTCTAAGCAGGATTTAAATTAATCACTTGGCTTTTCATGTTTGAGTCTGTCCAAGACCTATGCTATAGTTTAAGGCCACAGCTAAGGACACCTGACTCCAACCTCAATTAACTATATAAAAACTGTAGCTGCAGGCATCTCACTCCTGTAGTGAAGGCCTTCCTGGAGGTAACATAGTTCTCCTAAATCATCATAATGTCTCACTTGGAGAAGTCCTTGAAGGGTTCCCACCTTTCTTCAGTACTCCTCTCCTTTGTTTTGATAATTAAATAAATATGGGCCACCCATAAAAGATGTCTTTGCCCTAAGAGAATCTCAAATTCTTTTAGAAGATTTTGATCCGCCTGGAGCCCCAAAATCATACCACCTGACTCATTTATTTAAGCCTTCACCATCCACTTGTTTGAGAGATTGTGGGCCTGATCAGTCCACAATAACTAAGGGATAATACTAACATTAGTCCCATTTGTTGATTCTTGCTATAATTTTATATGCTACAGAAGTCCTATTGAGGAAATGTTTCAAGTGTGTTCCCTAGCAGTTTCAAATTTTCTGGTCCTACATCTGGGTTTTTTTTATCCATTTTGATTTCTGTACATGGATGAGAGGGATCTAGTTTCAATCTTTTACATATGGACACTCAAGTTCTCCCAACACCATTTGTTATTAATGGTCTTTTCTCTCATACATGTTTCTGGCTCCTTTGTCAAGAGCCAAGTTGTTGTAGTTGCGTGGGTATGTTTCTGCGTCTTCTACTTCTCTGTAATATATTATACCATTGGTATAAATATGGTATATTTATGCCAGTACTATGCTGTTTTTGTTATTATGGCTTTGTAGTATAATTTGAAATCAGGTACTGTGATGCTTTCAGCTTTGCTCCTTTTGCTTAGGGTTGTTTTGGCTATTCTGAATCTTTCATGTTTCCACAGGGATTTTAGGGTTGTCTTTCTGTGAATATCACTGTAATTTTGATAGATATTACACTGAATCTGTAGACTGCTTTTGATATATGGCCATTTTAATAATATTAATTTGGCAAATCCATAAACATGGGAGGTTTTTCCAACCATTAGTGTCTTGCTTCAATTTCTGTATTCACTGTTCTGTAATTTTCATTATACAAATCTTTCACCTCCTTGGTTAGGTTTATTCCTGGGTATTTTATTTATTTGTTTGTTTTGAAGCTTTTGAGAATGGAGTTGTTTTCCTAATTTCCTCCAACTAGTTCATTATTGGTGTAAGTATAGAAAAACTATTGATTTTTAAAATGTTACTTTGTATCCTGCTGATTTGTACTTTCAATAGATTATGATGGCAAAAACAAAAAAACCTAGGAATACAGATTAGACTAGAGGAATATAAATCATGTCAGGAAGCTTTAAGAATGAATAGTCAACTGGGCATGGTAGCACATGCCTATAATCCTAGCACTCAAGAGGCTGAGGCAGAAGGATCACTATGAGCCATCCCGGGCTACACATTGAGTTCAAGGCCAGCCTGCGCTACATAGGAAGACCCTGTCTCAAAAAAAAGAGGAGAGAATAGTCAGTCTCAGTACAATACTAGTAATAATAATAAATAAAATAATGCAGAGCTGAGGCTTATAAACTGGTTGCTTGCAGCCATATTTTGTTTGGCTTGTAGTGTGATTAACAAATTGGAAGAATTCACATACAAGTCCAGATTTCCAGGTCCTCTTCAAAGATCAGATCTGTTAACAATGAATTCCCGCTTTTGGGAAGATGGCGACCAGGTGAGCAGCAAGGGAGCGAGCCTCCTTGATAAACACCACCAGCTCGAGACAGACTTGGCGAGCGTGAATGCCGGGACCTCGGCTGGGAAGTTTAAACTGGGCGTATTTCTCTGAGATGCCGGGGGAGATGTGGTAGGGCGGACGAGGCTGCCGGGGCGAGACGTGGGAAAGTCCCAGACGCTGGGAGCCGGGGACGATCCCCGCGGGGAAGAAGCTGGGATCGGTCCAAGCGCAGTGGGAGCGCGGCCGCCTCGGGCCCCCCCCCCCGCCCCCCCCCGCCTCTCGAGCTGGTGCAGCCCCCTGGCGGCTCCCGACAGAGATCGGCTTGCTGGCGGCGGAGACGCCCGGCAATCCCGCGTTTCGCGCGTGTCGGGCGAGCCGCGTGGAGGGCGCCGCCGGAAGCGGAGAGAGGGATTTGCTGGGCCCTGGCGCCCTGGGAACACGGACGCCTTGATCCTTCCCGCCTCCCGAGCCGGCGCAACCCCCCTCCCCCGGCGACTCCCGACAGAGAACGGCTTGTTAGCGGCGGAGACGCCCGGCAAGCCCACGTTTCGCGCGCGTCGGGTGAGCCGCGCGGGAGAGAGGGATTTGCTGGGTCCTGGCGCCCCGAGAATACAGACAGCTCGATCCCTCCCCCCCCCCCCACCGGCGCAGCTCTCCGGCGAGTCCCGACAGAGAGCGGCTCTCTGGCGGCGGCAACGCCCGGCGGTCTCACGTTTCGTGTGCATCGGGCGAGCCGCGCAGAAAGCCCCAAAGGATAGACTGGCACCTTGGAACCTTCAAGCCTTCAGGTACTCCAATAACTGGTGAGATATCGGCGCTCGCGACCAGATCACCGAGTGGGGAAGGAGATCCATCCCTATACCTGCAGGGAACCCTGGGAGGGTGGGGGAGCAGTCTCACACACCTCACCCAGGTCACTAGGTAGGGAGTATCTAACCAATATCTGTACAGCCTTTTAAGCGGAACTCTCAGCAGAAAGCTTAAGGGACATTCTCCCAAAGAGAAGGAATCATTCGAGCAGCCTTTGCAGCTGACCTTCTCC